>QKQZ01018675.1:0-65432 GCA_003595255.1 Solenopsis fugax
GTGTGCAAAGTTTCATCAAAATCGAAGAGTGACACTTGGGTAGGTTTACTTGTCAGTGTACAATAAACATATGGTATACAATAAACATGACGTTTCGGGCTTACTTGCCCCTTCTCAACATAAATAATAACAAGTTACACCCTCATAGGCTCATAAACAGAAAAGACTACAAACTGTCAATATTTTACATCTAATCAAAAAGCGCAAAGGCAAACGTAGATATCACGGGGTTGCATTGTATCTTCATAAGTACATAAACGTAAACAAAAGCTGTCAATATTTTAAATCAAATGCAAAAACGCAAACACAAACGCTAATATATATAACGAAGCTGCCCTCCATTAACATCTTCGATATCGCATCTTCCTCTATGGTAGTGTATGATGAGCCTATGAGGGTGTAACTTGTTATTATTTATATTGAGAAGTAAGCCCGACAAGTAAGCCCGGCAAGTAAGCCCGAAACGTCATGTTTATTGTACACCATATGTTTATTGTACACTGAGTGATAATTATATATCTTATGTTTACTGTACACTAGGTGACAATTATATATCTAATCTTTGATAACTAAATTTATTGCTCTTGATTGACCTGTTTATACTTAATATTGCGTTTGCATAAATAGAGCTTAATTTATACTTTATTTCTGAATAAGCTTATAAACACCTAGATCTGTTTATGAAAATCTAATGTTTAATACCGAAAAAAGGAAAACTAAAACTACTTAATCTCTGAAAATGTTAACCTTAATTATCTTAATTGTTATGATAATTTTATATTTAGTTAATTTGCATATATCTCTTTCAGTCTGATATTAATTTAATTTTTCAAAGTAATAAAAATCTAAGCGTAGATTATTGAAATATATATATTAATTTATTATATCTTTTCATGATACCTTGTTATTTTTAACTAATTTTTTAAAATTAATTTTTGAAATTGGTAAACTTAAATTACAGTAATATGAGAAATGTTTATCCGCATGACAAATTTCTCCTTTCTCAAGTCGCACAAATTCAACATTGCAAATGAGAAAGTATAGCAAGTTAAGCTCATTTGTCGTGGACCGCTTGCTTGCCGTGAGGGATTGACTCACGAATGCGTTGCCGATTTTGACGCGCGATGGTAAATGAAGAAGCATGAAAACGCAAAGCAGCGGTGCAAAATGGGAAAAGTTACACATTGTTCGCAGCGCATTTTTTTCGCGTGTCTCATTTGAGCGGGTTTGCATATTTGGCGTGAAATTCCGCGGTACAGAAATTTGCGCAATAATATCTCAAGCCGCCGTAGTTCTCTCTCTCCTATTTCTATATCCTCTTTTTTTTCGAGTCCAGACTCTTCGTAATGGCCGCCGGGCTCGCAGTAGTTCTGGAGAAACGCCAGAGCTCGGAGGTCCTTCTGTCGCTCTTAGAATTATTATCCACTTTTCTCCGTTTTATTATTGTCGTTCGGCGACGCGGAGCTTTTCATAAGCGCTCCTTCGCTCGTCTCTACTCGTCTCCGCGTAATTACTCGTCGACATCGAGTCGCGCGTCGCGGCATCGCGCCGCGCTCACACCTCGCGATGCGTTAAAGCAAATTAAAAGGGGCGCATTTATCTGCGACAAGTTAGAAAGTTAACTGGCGTATCCGCTTTATTGTGATTTCCAGTGCGATAAAAACTGCTTTACTTCCGTTTATAACATTTCCTGCAATTGATATGTCCCATGCTACGAGAAAAAGAATGAAGAAGCTCATAAAATAAAATACTCCTTGATTTATTTTATTGTCGTGCAATAAATAATTGTTTATCTATTACATTTATGTACAAAATATTAAAGGTATCATATTTTAATACATATGTATATATAGAGACATCGAAGTTAGAGAGAGAAAGAGAGATTGCTTTTTTATTTTAAAATTATTTTCAAGTTCGAAAATAAGCATTTAAATATTTTCCTAAATATAAGTTAATTACTTGCTTTATTCTTATATGCATCATATTACAGACATTAAAAACGATTGGAAAATTTACTGCAACATGTAATACATATGCATTTAAAAATATTACTCTTATTTAACAATATACCATTGCACGCAAAGTTATACAAAATTGAAAAATCTATTTTTTTTTAAACGCAGACATACGCTACCATTAGAAATACAATGTTAAAAAATATTTCAAATCATATAATCAGAAGCGCGAAAAATGGCAAAATTTTGGTTTAACAGGTTTCAAGAAATCTCGTGCTTTGCTATTTTAAATATATTATTGTGATTTGTAGCGAGCGGCAAAAATTATGACTGCAAAATGGCTGCGCAATTTCGCGACGGGTCGTGCATGTGTTCGACTGCAAACCGTTTAAGCTGGCAATAAAATCCAACGATTTTGGTCGTCCTTCTGGGTCGTCTGTCCCCTCTATCCCGTAGGAGCGCAACGGAGCGTTCCCTCGTCTCTTCCCTTTCCCGTCTTTCTCGTCCTAACAGACCGCGCATTTGTGAGTCGAAACACGTCCTGAATATACGATAAAATTTTCCCCTAGATTTGGGTTCATCCCCAACTCCCGGTCGACCTTCTGCCGTGGATTCCGCGGGATCCCGTGCACGCGTGCGTGCACTGGGTGTCTCCGAAATAACGGAAATCTGAATGCTTCGGCTTTGCGATTCGCAGATCCGGTAAATCCTAATGCTTCGGTCTTCTGTAATTCTGGTAGAGTGAATACGTACGCGCGCGTACGCCCCGAGTTATTTCAATTCGCGTAGTGTAAATAGAGTGCGTTGCGCGATCTTGTGCAACTTGCGGAGAGTAAATTTGAGTATTCGCTATTACTGCGAAGTGTTGAAAGTAAATTTAAGGGCGTCAGATTTCCGCGAGAAATAGCAAGTAAATTGGATACTTTGTACTATTCTAATCTGAAAAGCAAATTTGAGCGATTTGCGTTCTCTTACTTATTTAGGAAAAGTAAATTTAAATATCTCTATGTTTTGCGTAATATACACATCAGGTAGATTGAAATATTTTACTTTGTGCGCTAATTCGAGAGAAAATATCTTGATTCTCTCTCAAATGATGGGATACATTTTTATTTTCTCGCAATATCTCAATTCTTTCGATTTTGAATCATTCTAAATGGCAGAGGAAAAGGTAAATTATTTAAAAGTTGAAGCATTTATTTTGTTCGATTTCAATTCATTTCTAGCGATATAACATTTTTGATCTTAAAGTGATTTCTATCATTAATTTAATTCCGCTGACAGCGCAAATTATTTGAGACGAAAAACATTCAAATATAATTTCTTCTATGAAAAGTTAAGGTAAATAAATCTGTCCGAGAGTTAATAATAGCAATTATTTATGCTCGGATAATTATAGTTTACATGATCGTGAATAATTGCGCGTAGATCGATCCACGTGTTAACATCAGCGCACCCCATATACGCGTTCATATACCCCATGCGACCCTCTTCGCTTTCCGATCGAAGGTGTATGAGCGACACGTATGGAGAATCATCCCCTTCTGTCGGGCTTCCTCTTCCTCTTTTTCCGCCATATATGGCCGATATGCCAAGCGATCTTACGGATTCATGGCGGTCGGTGGGGCGGATGGTGTGTTTTTTTCCTTCTTTTTTTTATTTTTTTTCCCTTCTTCGTTGAGAGTGCGATGTCGCGTCCACTCGAAACGTACGAGCCGGATAGACTATCCGCGTGTATGTGTGCGTGTGTTTGTGTGTGTGCGCGCGTGTTTTTTGCGTCGAATGCGAGAGGAAGCACACGGAGAACGACTCTCGGCTCTCGAGTAATTACCGAGATGAAGGTGCCCGGAAAAACGGGGACCGACGTGTGCCGAGGACCGGATGAACTCGACGATTATATAAATCAAACGACGACGATTTTATTCCTGACATTGGATCCTGTGACGACGACTGCGACGTCGAGGTCTCTCTTTCGGCGTATTCGTCAGTACGCAATTAAAGCCAGATTCGACCCTTTGAAATTTGGAGTAATGTAAACACGAGTGGTTTGTGTTTTATGCTAGATAAATTTGAATATCTCCATATTCTATTGCGCTCAGGGAGCAGTAAATTGGAATACCCTGAATGTGGATAATTCATGGAAAATGCATACAAAGTTTGGTAAATTAACTTCGCTTGTTATAGATCCTTTAATCGGCTTTGGGAAGCAATAATCTTTATCACTTTTAATGGACTCGCTTACAAAAAGATTGTTCAAAGTATCGGAAAAGAAATATATTGTAGTCATTTTCAGTAATATACAAAAATTCCATTAAGCCCTTAAACATGTGCGAGTCTCCGGGGTTTTATAAGGGAAACCGTGCAAACTGCTTCAAAAGGAACTGTGTTAAGCGCGACGCTATAGAGGCACCAGTACTCTTTTTTTTTTTTCTTTCGCAAGAGTTAACGATCGAACGGCATTGCGGGCAGAATGACGCGAACAACCGCGCATTCTGCGGCGAAATAAAAATTGCAGGAGTTCTCTAAATAGGTCGAATGAATCTGTGCTCGTTTTCCGCGGTGCATATTGCCGGCACACGAACTTGCGCAAATTTCGTCCCCTTTGAGCTCGCGTCGTATTAAAATGTATGCGAGTGCCCGTTTTTCTGCCGTTTTTACGCCGTAATGGACGCGAAATTACGTTTCATTAAATACGCGCTTGCGCCCGATCCTCAACTACTTCGCCTTTAATCTTCTCGAGAGCTTGTCGGCTAATCGAGAACCCGACGGGATCACCGATCGAGACGCTCTCGTTATATCCCGTGCTAATTTTAATGACGTCGGAACGCCCATGTCGAGAAATATCGAGAAGGTTTAAAAAAAAATCTTCGTCTTAAAATGTATTCAAAATTTATGCTGCAGTCATATATAAAATAAATTCAAGTGAGAGTACGAAAATCGGAAATATTAATCGTAACAATGATGAATTTGATTTTTGGTCAAAATTATTGGATTATTATTGAACACATAAAAATGAGAATTCAAATTAACAATGAGCAAGAATAAAACTAAACTCAGAAATTAGAAAAATTCGTTATGCTTTTTATATAACACAAATTCTAATCTTATTACATTCCTTATTTACTCAAATTTATTCTATAAATACTTCTAATTTTTTTTAAATTAAGAAACGATTGTTTTACTACACTTGACTTGAATGCTTAAAAGTGTGGGTGAACGCAGACGAGTTTTTCGCACTCGTAGGAAATAGAAAACGAACGAAGCTCGATTTTCATTGACAAGAATTTACAGCACGCGGAAACTGCGATTTATCGCGACGGAACGGAATCGAAAGATATTGTTGTACTTTCTGCTTCCTGCACAATATCAACATTCCGTGGGCAAGACATTTCTCACCATTTCACAATACTTTACGTCAGTGATATAAATATCCCGACAGACTAAAAGTTATCGTCGATGCTAAGACAATACTAGACTTCTTAAAAAAAATTCCGTTTTTATGCTATACGTAAATAAGATTATAATAAGTATACTTACAATTATTCCAACTGTAATTAAAATTAAATTATGTTCCACTAATTTTAAGATACAGCAATTATATATATATATATATATAATACGTGGTAATTTACATAGATATCATCAGACACGATAATGGCAATCATAACATTCTTTATCTGAGCACTATTATTATTCAGAACGTCACGTTTATCTATATGTATAATGCCGAATAATGAACTAGCAATCAGCAGCGGGCGTGAGGAAAAGCTTATTACAGTTTAATCGTGGAACTGCAGTGATCACGGACAGCTTCATAGTGTAGCGGAGAATTTACGTCGGTAGAAAAACATGATTTACAAGCGCGTGCTATCGTAGCGCGTTATTGCGCTTTTTATCGGCCGCAGGACATCAAATTTCCAACATGTTGGCGTGAAGTCTCTTTCGTTTACCGCGCGATGCGTTTTCTGTGTTCATTTAAACGCGTTTCTTTTTCTACGCGGAAATTTTCCACAATGGCTCCGCAGCGGTAATTAATTTAGAACAGTGCGCTGCGAACAAATTAAGAGCTGATAGCTGTTTAATTGTTTCCTTATGTCGTAAAAAGAGCGAAATATCACAATTGAATTATTACATTCAATTAAATTATCTAATGTAATTTATGTATGCTATTTACTGTAACTTTTTTCATTGTAAACTCTTACTTATTTACATGTTTGTCTGTCTACAGAACTCACAAAAATATCGAATAAAATAGTTTTTTTAATTATAAAGATTAAAGATTTATGTAGTTTTGCAAATAATAGAGGAGAAGAGGGTAATATGGCACCCATTTTCATTTTATTGAATAACTTTGTTTATAATTAACATTTTCTATTGAAACTTGAACGATTACTTCGTCAAAGTGTTGTTTGACAGATTCTAGACTCAAAGTAATGAAATATTCATTATTTAGGACCTGATTTATAAAAATCTAATGCACTGCATAATCAGTGGAAGAAAAAAAGTGGTTGTAATATGGCTATCCATAAAAATAATTTTAAAAAATTACTTTAGTTTAAAAGACACAGTACCTTGTTACAAAATTATATATTTTTAATTTTCCATTGTTCAGAATTTTCCTGATTTAGAATTTTCCTGCGTTCAGAAACTTTAGAAATACCATTGGAAATTTCATTAGAAATATTATTTTATCCTTGTTTAACATTAAACAACAAGCGTAAAATGATGTCTCTAATGTTTCTAAACATCGCTTTCTAGAATGACATTTGATTTATCGAAGAAATATTTCGATATAAAAATTTCGCTGAAAAAACCATATTAACAAAATTCCATGTTATTGTTTTAACTTTGTATAACTCGAAATGTGTATAGCCGAATAAAAAGTTAAATAACAAAAAAACACTCGAGTGTATGTACATTCGTGTGATAATACACTCAAATTTAAGAATAATGAGGAAGTATGTAATTAAAAGTTAAAAGTGTATCTTGAAAAAGTTTAGAAGTGCTCAAAAGTAAAAATGCTTTATAACAATTGTCAGTTATTATGTATTGGTATATTAGCATCATTAAAAAACGATGGGCTACTAAACGAATATCTCTATAAACAATTGTTAGAATACGTCACCTAATAATGGAAATAATAGGGGTAGCCATATTGTGGCGACAGTAGCCATAATACCTTCTTCTCCTCTATTAAATGAGTTAATACTATTGAATGTTAATAATTAGAGATGTTTTATCGTTTGTTTATTGTAGTATCGCACACTTTGGTAAAAATTGAAAAGAGATTATAGAATTTATAATAAATTGTTTATTTCGTTTCACTTTATTGCACGATTCTTTCGTACATAATTTGCGTATGTACAGCGACGTCTACTTATATTTACAACCTTTCATTTTGGCGGAACGAGAGCGAAAGAGTTCTCGTACGTAAGCCGCGTTCCTTCGACCCTCGATCCTTTTCCCTACCTGTGCCTGTGGGAATTGTCATGCACGGACGATCGTTTGATCGATACTTCGCAGTCGTCAAATGATAGTATACAATTGCTATAATAAATCTACTATACAGAGAATTTCTTTAAATTGAAATCTATATGATACTTTTTTAAGACTCTTTAATAAATTAACCGAATAATTAAATTATTCGGTTAATTTATTAAAGAGTCTTAAAGAAAATATAGTATAAAACTCTTAAATAAATGTACGTTCGTAAATTAAAAAATCCAGAGAATGCATGTAATTGAAATTTTATTGAAAAAAATTGAAAACTTTCATCTATTCATGTATTCATATATGATTCTGTGATGTGCTTTCTAGGATCGTGATAGAATCGTTCAGAATTTTGCTGATGATACTATTGCTAATAACAGAGACTTCAAGAAATTGCAAAATTGAATTTCCCCTGATTTGTGCAAAAGCAAAGTTTTACTTAGATAGTGTTTCAGAATGTATTCTGCTGAGCTCATTAACATTTTAATTCTTATAGTGCATAATTTTGTAATTGCATAAATTACCGAAACCTGAGAGTCCGATGAGATAATTGTTTATTAAATATGCAATTTAATTGTAAATATATTTTCTATTGCCAAATATAAAATTTAACACACTACTTTTTACAATTTACACTTTAAGTTTATTATTATATATTCTTATAAGTTTCTTTATCATAACGTCTCTGCTATTGAAATTATATAATATATAGTTTATAATGTAAGCTTATAGAAATTTGGCTTTTTAATATCGATTTTATTTATATGAAATAATTTTGTCGAAAAAGAGAGTGACTGAATAAGTAAGAGGGAGGGAGAGAGAGAGAGAGAATCATACGCCGAAAATCATTGACTTCAATTTTGGGCAAAGCTGAAATAAACCATGTGTAAGTAATATATCGTTCTAGACGCATATTCTGTACATATGTTACATTATATAAGTTTTTCCAACGGTGAAATTTTATTCGAGTATTTTTAATTCGACGAACACATCAGCTTTTTTATATTTCGCGAGTCGCATCGCCGCCGTTGTTATCGGCGTCGTCAGCCACCATTCATGTTTTCTCTTTATAATTTCAATTCCGCGTACGGCGAGTGCACTACACGTCATGCGGCTAACGCGATTTGAGAAAAAAATCGCGCTTTTTCGACGCATGTATTTTCGACCGTGTGGAATTGAAAAATGCGCACGCACACAAAGCCTGATGAAGCAACCTTAACAAATATGTAAAAAATAATGCATTTCTCTACAGCGTCATATTTAGCGCGACATTCAGACAAGCTATTCCGTATATAAATTTCGTTACACCGTGTTATATTGCGTACTTGCGATACGTTTGCGCGTAATCATTTCGTCTCGAAGATATTTCTTCTCGAAGATGAGATATTTCTTCTTCAAATCTTTTAACGATGCTGAAAACGTTCTGATTAAAGCTGATTACATTTCTTATGAAATGTTTCAGAGATACATATACTTTCGAATCTTTGGATACGTATGAATAAATCAGTAAATTAAACATGAAGAATAATCGGATTTTCAGTTTATAATATATATGATTTTGCACGCATATTAATGAATCGAATGTAATCGAATGAGCATATTAATAGCTAATTAGATTTATAGATTCACAGCCCAAAAATTCATAGATCTGCAATCTGTTTGCGGGAAATTTATAGAACAACGCTCATTACAGTTTCATTGTCATGAATGTTAATTAGCGCATCTGCCGTTTGAGCGTTTATGATATATTTATTGTATCTGGATGCCGCACGTAGCAAACGTTACGAATTCTAGAACGACACGTTGTATAAGTTTAAGCTTTTATCAAGGCTGAGATAGCCGAAGAAATAATAGGGTACGCAGTGTGCACGGTGCTTTATGCCGTGCAAACATCGCTTCCCATTCTATTAGAACGCATTATGCATATGGGTTGGGCTCGACGTAACTGCTGACTTTATAGTCATTTGCGGTGGCTGCTTAAATAATCCGTGAGCTTTGCAGATGTTACCGATAAGATAGCCGATAAACCTTATTCTCTAACGTGCTACTAGAATCATAAATTAATCAGCACTCATTGTATCACTCTCCAAAGTCCGTGCATAATTTACACTTTTAATTCACAAGACAATTACTGTACTAACCACATCTTTTTTATGTATAAAATAAAATTTGACAGGATATGATATTTTAATGTAACAATATAACAATTGAAATATAACAGCATCTAAAAGAATGAAAAATATAAAATAATATTATACGTATAAAATGTGCACTTTAAAATAGGCACAAGTATTAGCATAAAGAGAATACATTATTACAAAAAAATTTCTTTTGTTAGTTGCTTGAAACTTACAGAAAGCCGAAGACTAAAAATACAGAACAGTTTATGCAGTTTCTCTAACATGAAATTCAAGAAAAGTACCCGAAATAATCCACGCTTATATTGCATTTTGTCATGTACACTGTTTATAATGCTACATTTTTGGAACAAGAATTTCTCTCGAGATGGTAATTTTACAAACACAGCGCTTTGCGTACTGCATACACAGTGATAAATATCGGTCCTTGAAGTTTTCCGCGTTTTATTACAAAGATTTATTCAACATTTAAGACAATTTATCAAGTGGCGCCCGAAAAAATAGAATCCGGTCAAAGAATATATTGGCATACGCGACTCTATTGTTTGTTAAATCATTTGCCAATTAAAAATTGTATTTTATTTTAGTTCAAATAGTACATCGCATTTCAAGTGAAACTAGTTTGCAGCCACGTGAAATTGCATGGCACATCAATTTGTAATTCTATATGTAAAATGTATCACAGCGAAATTCTAATAAGATACTTCATAAATAATAGATTCGCGTTTACTTTTCAGCAAAAGTACATAGTTTTATAAAGTAATATAATGAGAGACGTTTGCGGAAAAATTCAGCAAGGTACCACATTCCCAAATTAATTATGTTATTTCACCACAATATTGCGAATTCTCCCGAAAATATAGCGAAGCAAAACTTTATTTTTCAAACTACATTCATGAAAAATCTGGACGTACAGTTTGCGTTTTACATCCGAGTTTTTCGGTAATTACGGAGTTTCCCTTATCTTTTACACGCGTGTAAAATGACTACAGCTGCTATAATAACTGCGCTTAACGAGATCGTATGCAAGCATGGAATCGGCGCTTAGCGGTGTGCATACAATTATGTAGCGCGCTTATTTATATTTTGCCCCGAGAAATTCAAAGCGATTCGCAATACGTATTGTTTCATGGAAAATTGTGCCTGCGGTTCGCGCAAAACATGAAATAACCGTGAAAATTTTCTATTACTTTCGTAGAGCGACTTTACTGAATGTAAATTTTCATTTATCATTGAAATATCACCAAATATTTAATATGTCGAGAATTCGAGGTTCTGTTTAGAAAAGAATTCAAGATAATGTCATAGAATTCAAAACAATTGTCATAGAAAGTGTACTTCTAATTGTTAAGCTTTATATAGGGCATTTAAAGATATAGTGCATTTAAAGATTCCCAATCTATCTCTTCAAATGATGTAATTCATTATTAAGTTTATAACACATCTTGTCACGTTAAACTATTAATTAGCATTTGCGATATTAAATATTAGAGTACCAAACTGAATATTTTACGGCCAATACGTACGCGCGGACGTTGTGATGAATAGCACCACGCAGATTACATCGCACATATCGCATTTTAATACGCATAACAAACGCGATGAATATGTATCGTGTAACGTCTCATTGATGTACTGCAAATTTAGCGGTAAACAAAGCATGATTGCATTAGACGATTCTCATCAGACGATGTATGCAGCGAGACAATCGTGTTTAAGCTAAAACCGTCGTAAATCCACCATAAATGGGCGACTGTAGATCGAGTTAAAGGCTCCCGGCTTTTGGTGACGACGAAACGTTGAAAACGCATACTCTGTGTAGGATTCTCTCTCATTTAATTTACATAAATCTTACTGGAGATCCGTTGCAGCTGCATCGCGACTCCACTCACTCTTGTCATCCGTTTAAATAGGTAAACGAATAACCGATTATGTGGTCTGTTTTATTTTTTTCAAATGTAGGTCAAATGTTTTTTACCTTTTTTTACTAGATATTAGTAACATTCAGCATATTAAATGTCAATGAGTTTAATTATTAGTATTAATAAGTTTATTTGATTTAACTACGAAGCACTTCGTTAATCACGCATTTTCTTCTACCAATATTATGAATCAAATAAAGAATATTATTTGTTTCAACTTTAGCTTTAAAAGCTTCTGAGTGATCGATGAAAATTCTTGTAACAAATTAAATTTTAGAAGCGGAAATAAGTAATGAAACCTTACTTTTTTTCTCAAGTTTTAATTGAATTTTATATTCTAACATGGTATATTTTTACTTTAAATTTATACTTATGAAAGTAGTAAATATATTAAACGAAAATATAAACCTGAATTTTTATCGACGAATGTACTCGTAGTTGAGTGAAAATATGGATAATTTTTTGTGAAAAGGGAAACCGATTATAGATCACTTTACGCATCTCGGGTGATCTTACAATCTCGTCGATCTTATTAGTCTCATCGATTTGAATATGATCAAGATTCTAAGATTGCGAACAGACGCGAAGCGGCGGAAAAGCCTGACTTCATGCATTTGTAAGTGCAATTTGCTCCTTAGAAATTACTTCGCGCTCGGGAAACTCGAATACCCGTCGATCGCCGATAGACGTTGAACGATTCTCTCGTGAAACGCCTGCGTTCCTTCGGTTTCTCCTGTCGATCGTGAAAATGGTCGGATGTAAAATGCAGGAACTCGATAATCGATAACTAGCTCGCAGTTACTTTCGAAGTCCTCTCACGATCTTTGCGGACGCCTGCTGAGAGTTCGCTCACTGAGCAAGCATCTTGCAAATAATTAAATAATCTTTAAACATTCTCTAATTGTAAAGTAAATTACAAGCACCTTGGTTTGTCATTATTTTTAGTTTAGAATTTTGAATAACATATTGTCTTGTACTAAAAGCATCCAAATTTGTATTTGAGTTTTTAAATTTTAATATTAAGAAAAGCAAGAAATTAATTTCAAAATATTAAACGTCGCAAAACATAAATATCAATTTAAGTTTAATTTATTTGAGTGTGACCAATATATTATTAAGCTAAAATTCTGTGACTACTATTAATCAACTAGATTAGATTCTAACTTGGTAATTTAGATTAGAATTGTTCTTGTAAGAAAAAAAATATAACTATCGATCGTTTGAGACTTCAAGACAAAAAGGATATTTGTAACCGAACAAACGCGGCGCTTCTTTTTTTCGATTGAGAAAATGGAAACTCGAATAACCATCCATCGTCCGCAAACATCGCGACGATTCCGATGTGGAATGCCGCGCGTTCCTACGCCTCGCCGTTTTCTGGGCTCGCACAGCTTCCTAGCCGTGAAATGAAGCGAAATCGATAATGGAGCACGCCCGTGCGCAAATTGTCGAGAGATAAGAGCCGTTATGAAGACAAACTGCAGATAGTAGGAAAGGGGACGCTCGCCGATTTGAATTGACTCTAAAAAAAGTTGCAATTCTCTTAGTCTTCGGTCCGCGAATCTTATAGACGAATAGTGACGTTATAATGCCTCGAACATTTCCCAAACGTAGCAAATACTGAAAGTAATCTGAAGAATTTTGCATTTTGGAAATTAAGTTTTAAATTCAGAATATTAAAATGGTTCGAAATATTATTATGTAATTTCATTTGGATAATTTATATAATTAAAGAAAGTAATTTCATACTTCTACCATAAAAAAATCAGCGAATTTAATGTGTAACAGTGCTCACTAGTACGTCCAATCAAATTCTCTATCAACCGTCTAAAATGAAAAGTGTTAGTGCAAAGAATAAATATTATCTTACTATCTTAATTAACTTAATTATCAAATTGCAAATAGCACGACTATTATTTATTCTACTTTTCTAGGATTTTTAAGATCCATCGACCAGAAAAGGCCACGTTCTACTAGATAAAAAAGAGTTTAAGCAGGGCACAAAAGCGTGTCGAAGAATTTCGCTCACGCGCTGTATTTCGCATTCGATTTCGGTGGCTTTGAGAGCAATGTGGCGTAATAACGATAAGTATTTCCGTAGCGTGAAAACGCACTCACGTTTCGAGTATCGAAGAGAGCAGGAGAGAAAAAGGGGTGAATGTAGGAGTAAGGTAGAAAAAAGGGATGAAAAGTAGTTCGTGCGCACGATAGGCCACCTCACGGCGACAAATCGATCTCTGCTCGACAATTAAAGTCACCCATCCCCGCTAAGTTGGCGTGCGCCTCCATGCGATCATTATCAATGCCGTGATTGGCTCTCGTGACCGAGGTTGCACGCGGCCACCTTTCTTTCATTCTCACTCGTCATTCCCCTCAATAAAAAAAAAGAGAAACCGTCGTGCTTGGCCTTTAATTCGATCGAAACCACGAATGGGTTTGAAAGAGATATAGTACATTTGATTTTTGCTTTTTTGAAATATTAACGGAGCAGTATGTCACAAATGCAAAATATTCAATCACTTTAAAGATAATTTTTAATAAATTTGTAAAAAAACAAAGTAAGTCTCATAAATTTGTTTAATAGATTTGCAATATAGAAAGCGACGCCACTTGTACTGTCGAAAGTGCAAAGGAGAGCGCAAAATGATGTGAGATATTCGATTCCGCATGCATTTAGCAATTTCTAAGCAAACTTATCTATTTTTGAAATTTCCACGTAGCATACTTGGAATATCCGATGCATCCTTTTTTTACTTTCTTCTTACTTCTTTTCCTTCTTATTCTCGGAATTTTTCGACAGCGGGAGAGGATGCGCGGAATTAGAACCTGAAAGGAAAGCGAATCCTTGCCTTAGATCTTTACAACTTAGCGGGAAAAAGGGTTACTGAAGACATGCTCCATTGGATAATGCATCTGGGGGTACAAATGGACGATGTTCGAAGGGATGCCATGCCGCCTTGGGTTCCCATATCGCTATCGAAAAGTCGTGGAACAGAAAATGGTAGGAAGAGGTGAGAGAGGATAGGTGAATAGATAGGCACTTTCGTAAGTTAGTTTCGTTCTTGGGGGTGTTTTTAAAAGTTCGGAGCGCCGCGCCGGCTTGCTACCCTTTGAGCGAGTTGTTTGACGAGGGATGCGCGATTTCTTTACCGATCGATAGTTGGGTGACTTTCGGAATGTCTTAGTTTTCTATCACATGATGTTTTTGCAAGAAGGGATTATATCTGTAGAGAAGATTTTAATGGAATTGACGTAAAATAATTTATGAAGTTTATATTTGAATTGAGAAAAATGACATTTGATAAATATGATAAATATATTCTTGAAATATATTTTAAGATTTTCCTTTAATGTTTATAGTATATTATTTATAATTGTAGGAAAGTATATGAAAAATAGATATTGATATTCTATATTTTCATTTTATTAGTTTTATATTCATTTGGTTAAATTATTTGTCGGACTAAGAAATAAGGAGAACGAAGAGTAAATGGAAAAGGTACTCCTGTTAATATTTTGCAATTGATTTATTGTAATACGATTATAATACAATCTTATTACAATATTTTATATAATAGTAATATTTAAGAAGCGCACGAGTGGGACTAGGATAGTCTTTTAATATTTTATCTGCAAATGTATAAAATATGAGAAATAATTATACAAAAAGCAATTGTAGATATTTAATATCATTTAATATGGTGTTTTATGACAATTTTATTAAAAAGGCAATAACTATTTTTCAAACTTTTTAAAAATAAGATTAAGATTTAATTAATTTTATTCAATAAGTTTTTCTTAAATATAATAATCCATTTTCTGTAATGTAAAAAGTATCATAAATGCATGTTATCATTCGAGGATCTCGATATCAATCTCTTGTTAACTTTTTGTGTCCATTTACAAGCCGGTAAAAATCATTTTTCTGATATCGTAAATATGTACAATAATATTTAAAGAAAAAAAATGTCAAAATTTCATAGTAATTTATCGCTACCAGATGTTCTTCTACGATAAATTGTAGATGTACAAGCTCGAGATATCGATGGCACGTGCATGTGTATTGATATGGATGTACGTGCACACATATATGCACATACATATATATTACACGCGTCTCTCGCTTGCCATCCCGCTAACTTACGAGTCCGCTTTTTTGATTTCCCTTGGCGAAGTTTTCATGCATTTTTCAGATGCGACTCGCACCGGCCGGCGAATACGCGTTTATTGAAACTGCCCGCTCTGTTTGAATTTTCCTAGGTCCCGACCGTACTTTTCTTCTGTGAAAAAAGTAGACTGTACAGCTAATTCTCAAAAATATTACGGGTTTATCAAATTCCCTTCTGTTTTTTCAACATCTTTCGATAAACTTTAGAACACAATCCTTTTTCGATATCCTGTTAACAGAAACTTTCGTGAAAATTTAACGAGCTTCGATCATGTCCCCATTTTAAAGTTGTAAATAATTGTTTTTGCATGCGTTTGAAAATATTTAAGAAGATATTGAAAATAGGAAAGATAAAGCAAATTATAATTGAGGAGATTGTTCATCTTCCATAAAAAATTAGGAATCTCTTTAGAATCTCAGAAATGGATAAGAAAATACTTTTTTTGTAAGCTTCCACATGTTGAATGATTTTTTTACTGTGCCAGAAAATTCGTTTTTTAATAATTTAATCAAGAAAGGATTCAGTAGATTATACGGTTGAGTTAACATCTGAATACTAAGCTCCTAATCCGCACGGCTTATGTTTCCCAGGATTATTCGCCACGTTCGACCCTCGCTGGGATCCAATTATTCATAACCATGAATTATTACCGTATCGAACAAATTATTGAAACTATCTACCGTATGTAAGCTCTAAACTCTGAATTCTCCAAAGTTGAGAAAAATTTCGATCTCGTAAACCGATTTAATATTGTGCTCGCCGACATAGGCGACTTCTTTTATTCATACGCCTCGTACACTGTCTCCTTCGTCTAATTACCTACGGAATACAATCTTAAAAATATTTCGATCCAATTAACATACATTCGAGGATATAGATGCGCGCGCGCGTGCGCGCGCTCAAGTACACGACACTTCTTGTTATCGGCGACTGCATTAACTGCAACGCCATCGATGCGCGGCCGCAAGGGTTATGCAATTTACGGCGTTTACGCGTGCCCGCTCGGCCATAATCGTGCGATCGAAATTGCGGGTTGCGGATGTGAGCAGTCGCATGATGCAGTTGAGCGACAATGTGTGATTAATGATCCACTCGTCAGGGAAAAAGTGTACATAAAGATAAGTAAGAATAAATAATTGTATTTTCTTGAAACTTTAATTAAATTAGAATTAATCGGTTTTATTTGCAATTTATAAGAAAAACAGCGAAAACCTTTTTTAATCTTTTCTTATTTATTGGTATAATTTTATTTTAAAACTTACTACCACAATATTTGGATTTTTTAAATATATATTGAGCTAATGCAAATATCATAAATGTTGTTATTTTGATATTCCTTTAATTCTATTATCATTAATTCTATTATTTTTGGTACCGAATTGTTTAAAATTCTAATTTTTAAATTTTCCAACTATGATTATACTGATTTTCCTAACTCTTTTCGCAAGAAAATCGATAATGTTTCTTCGTGATAGGCTTATCTCGACATTAATTATATGTAAGAATAACTGCATTACAAAATTAAGAGTTTATAAAGTTTTCGTTGTAACAATTCGTATCGTATTGCATATCGTAGCTATGTATAAAATGGGTGAGCTGTTACTCAATTAATACATATCGCCGGCTTTCGAATCGCAGCGAGAGAATAAAAACTCTATTCGGTGAAATTATTCTGCCATGCGATGAATCTGATATTCAGCGTTTATAAAAAAAAGTTTCACACCTTGTAAATCAGTGCATTTATTGTTCAGAGAACTTTTATCATTTTCTTTCTATTTATCTCTTTTGAATTTTTATTTATATTAATGATTTTTTTATTTAATAATTTCTTTTAGATTGTAATTAACTTCAGTATAATTATATAATTTATTATATTTTTTATAATAATTAATGCTATAAATTAGAAAATTGTGTATGTGTATACGTAGAGGTAATAAACATTATGTTACTTTATTTTTTATTACCTATTTTCTCAAATCTTAAAATGACTCGAGCTTCTATTTAGAGTCACGTAATTTATAATCCAATTTATATAACAAATTAATAATAATAAATTAAATTATATAAATAGTTTTTCGTATAAAAATAAATAAAAATCCTTTAAGTAATAGGATTAGGAATTCTTCTTTTAAATATTGTATTAAATACATTTTATGATTGGCTTGTGTACGATCTTGGTATTTATTTGATATGCAAGGCTACCATGTTTGTGTAATCATTCACGCGAGATCGAATGAGATCGAATGAGCAAATAGCGGCGCGTACAATGTCGTATTATCCATCAAAACTTGAGGTGGTCTTTCAAGTTGACGATCGAGTCGACTTGAAACACTCCAAACTCAATTATTTTCTATGAACAATTGATTAGTGAGTTTCATGCTCGTGATTAACATTTAAATGTATTGGCTATTTACCGAAGCAAGTTTTTTTTTGCGTGTGATTTATTCGTCTCGAACTTAGAAAATGATAAGAAACAGAAATTAAAAATTATTGTGGTATTGCAATAGTTAAACGCATAAACGATAATAATTCCTTCAATGATGTTTAAATTAGAACGTATCTCGCATTGTGCTCTAAATTTTTCATTGATTTAAACATAATTTAATCACTTCGGATTGAGAGCACGGAATAAATCCACGAATCGCTGAATCAAAATGATGGAAAACGTGATCGTTTATTAATAATACGTGTATCTCATTGGATTTATACGTTCGAAACATACTGCTTGTACAGTACTTTATTTCAATTGTATATTTTCGAATAATCGTCTTTATTAAACATTAACTTAATTTTATTAACGTACAATATCGGAATATCAACGTCATTTTCCAATTTTTCGTCGCCATGGGTTTAGTTAATGAGTACGATCGCAATGAGATCCATATTTTAATATTTATCAACCGTGTGGCATAAATTCGATCTTTGTATCGTAATTTGCCAAAACTCTCCGCTGATATTTCGTTTATTATAGTTTGCGAGATTGCTGATCGAATCATGAAGCTCCGTGTTTTTCTTCGCGTATTTTTTGCAATCATATTTTTTATTTTGTCGAAATGTAAGGTAGTAAAATGTGCACCCTGTGTGATTAACGTTGGGATTACCCTGCAAAGTGCAGGCGATTATTCTATTAATTATTAAACGCGAATCGTAATTAATCGTATTTTCGCGAGTATTGTTTATGTTCAATGAACGAACCTGAAAGGGGGGATACCTTTGGGAAGCATCGAGTCCCAATGGAACAACCATGACGTGAGCAAATTATTATTTTTTTATTTCATTGATTACTTTGGAAAAATTAACTATTTATAATTATTTTATGTGCGGAGCAATAATCTTTTACTATTCATTGAGAAAAAAATTGTTAACTTGACAAAATTAATTGTTGACTTGACTGAATTGTTCAACTTGATTAAATTTCTTTAATTCAAATATTTATGTATTTGAATTAGTATAAATGCTTGAAGAAATTTAACTTAAATACATAAATACGTATACAGTAATGAAGCTACGACAAATATTGATATAGTCAGAGTATTAATTTTTTACTTATATTCTTTCATGTTTTTTATGTCTCATATGTTTTTATATATCTTTCATGCTTGGATATTACAGATTAAAACAAGATGTTCATGCACTTTTTATATATATACTTATGTAAAATAAAAATTGATATTTTATAGCAGAAAAAAATTGTCGATTCAGTTATATTATTTTATTTCTCTTTTCAAAATATTGTTTAAATAGAATTTGAGATCTGCATGAACTCTCCCTATACAATTTCAATATTAAATATTATTTAAATTAATACGTACAAAAAATGTTTCGTTAGATTGTACAAATATTTAGACGGTTTTTAAATTTTTCATAGCACTATTCTTATTTATTACCAATCTGATTTTACATCACTTAACAGAGATGTTTAATAACGTGATATTCAATCCCGTCGCGTAATGTAATATTGTGGACTACAATCGTACAGTACTTCGATAACTTCAGGTTTCACGAGATTAACTGTTCCGCTTTTCACAATCAACTGATTGTGAATACATTCTGAATTGATCTGTAATTAAAACGTAATTATTAAAGCATCTGTGTCCTAATGCATGAAATTTTATTCCGAATATGCCATCTGATATGCTCTTTCATACAAGATTTCTGTAACAAGTATAGATACGAATCATAATCATTGATGAAAGTGAAACAAACTGAAGTAAAATTATACATCTATTTTTTAGTTAGTTTTTTAAATTAATTTAAATAATCGTTCCTGAAATTTGTAAAACGGCAATCAGAGTCCAAGTTCAAGAAAGAATGCTTTTATAACTAATAATTAATTAAATTAACAAAGCGCGATTAATGAAACTATAGTACTTGTATGATACTCGTTTCAGAGAAAGGTCAAAAATCAGGTTGAAGAATATCTTTATTTCTATTATTTCTGGCATATAAAAATACACACATATACATTGCGCATCTACATAAGATAATTAAAAATGAATCGCCATCGTGTACTAGCACATTTTTACGACATAATCCTGATTTATATCGATATATCGATGCGACGGCCAGCAATCACGAGGATTTATTGAAATTAAACGAGACTTCATTCAGCGGGTGCGAAATTTTCGATACGGGACAAATTGTGCTGTCGAGCTTTATTTTGGCGAACCCCGTCATAGAAACGAGCGGTTATCGTATTTTGCGGATTATTATGCTGCCTGGCGTTGCATTATCCGCGAATCAGCTACTTCGCAATCCGGAATTATTTCCAAATTATCCGACCGCTGTTATCATCCATCGCGAGCATTAATAACTGAGCAATAACGAGAACGTGAACGAGCGGTCGCAACATTGAGAATCGATTATACCTTTCCATCGGGCACTCGCGTGCATTAATCCGAATTCGCATAATCTTGAACTTAAAAATATTCGCCGTGTTCCAATCCTATGATCGGAACAGATTATTCAAATTCGTCTGCAATGTTCTGTTCAGTTTTTGGTCAATGTGTAAATGTTTATTCGTTCGATTTTTAGATGTAAACTTTTGTTTAGTTTAAATTATTTTTTACCATTAAATTGTATTTTTAATTATTCAATAACAATAAGACAAACATAGCTTTAAAAGCTAATATAACTATAAGCATTAATGTCAAATTAACTATACATTTTTGCTTTATAATTCAAACAATATTTATTTAAATTGCAAAATAGTTATTATATAATTAGAATAAAATTAATAATATTATTCTTAGCCTATAATAATTACGTTAAATATAAATTGTGATATGTACAAGTATATCTAGCGAATATACAATAAAACTAAACCAAAAACTAAGTTTACACTAAACGTTACTGACGTTTACAGATAGAAATGTAACAGACAAAAAACAGTTTTAAGTTTCTGTTATGTTGCGACATATGCGGCACAATCCGCGCTACGAAAAACGTGCGATTTTCAACCAAAACTTGCAACAAAATTGTTACAATATGCCAAATATCGCGCACTGCAAACCTATCTTTAGTCTCAAGCGATCATCACAGGTGAACGAACAGGTCGCACTTTGTAGCACAATCCGGATTTATAACAGCAAAAACACCCGCTTTTATCGAGTGCTCGCGGCCTCCGTCGAAATTAAACGAGCGCCCGCCTGACCTCCTTTCGACCGTCCTATCGTGTACATAGCTGCTTCGTGTGGACGTATTTCATCGGTGTGGAACGTTTTAATCGGTTTCGTAGTTTGAGAGACTCGTGCAATCCTGTCGAAATCCTGTTCTGAAAAAACAGGAAGGGCTTTCGTATTTTTAGTATTAGAGAATTCATTCTTCGGTTTGTTATGATTTCGTCAGACGAAATAATTAAATTGTATGAGAGAGAGAAAGAGAGAGAGAGAGAGAGGGAAAGAGAAAGAAACAAGGTGAGAAAGGGGAAGGGAAATACTGATAGTATCTTTAGTACATATGTAAATTAAAAATAAAGTATATAAAAACATATAATACATTTAATGTATAAGATAAATACATAACAAAAGAGATACAAACGTATGAAATATATATAATATGTATAATATATGTAATATATTATATATATGATATATTTATGATACACATAATTTATATAAAATATATGACTTCTGCAATTATTGATTGTAACATTTTATATGTACATTTAAAAATCCCGAAATTAGTAGTACAATACATTGATAATAAAACCAGTAATCAATATCCTTAAATTTGATTAAATTTACAAGAAAATATTACAATTAAATAATTGCAAGATTAATACTAATTGATTATGAATTATAATTTGTCTGTATAAAATTGAATCGTCAATTACATGCGATTAAAAACTAGTGCTTTAATTGATTAGTAATTTTTACTTTGAGAATGCAAATGAACTGATAGATTCTTTTGATAAATTTCCCTCAAATAGTCTTCAACGTTGATTCAGCGATGGATAAAACAGCCACAACACAATTGTGTAGCGCGCTACGTATAATTTGCGTATTCGGCGACACCAACGTTCACTATACGTTCGCTATTTTAATCTAAAGCAACGTGTGTTTCGTGACGCGAACACTACGCGTTAATCGCATACGAACGAGCGAACTGCACGAGGGAAAATCCCTGGTAAATCCCTGACGAGTGCAATTCGTGCATCGGCGCAAGCTGCAGATAGCGCGAGGACGATTGTCCGCGCTGTTGCACGTCCCCAAAACGATAACATCTCATGATCTGTCGGACGAATGAACAGAGCTTGGGGTGCGCGAATTCCGCGTCGGACCGATAATTGAAAATCAGTGTCCCATATATCGATTCTCCGGATTGTCGAATCTCTAAACGCACTCGCCCCTTCATCTCTTCTCTGTCATTCGCGTGTGCATGTTCAAGTTTTTGATGAAAATGTTTAATGCGCCCGTTTTATTATTTTGACAGTGTGCCAAATAGAAAGACAATATCATAATGTCTTCACTTTATCTTTTTATGAAAAGAAGAACAGTAAAATAAAAGAGGGAGACTATATGAAACAAAATTGTATTATAAAAATTCGCGAAACATGCATCGTAGTTTTTATTTGCAAGCAGTGCACTATTTACTTCGATGTACAGATTGAACGATAAATGTCGAATATCCTGAAACAATGCCAATATGTCAAATAGAAAGCTGAGCAGTACAAAATGAAAAAAAATGTCAAAATTGCCAATTAGTTTTATATCAAAACATGAGCATTTATTCAAACTTTTTTCTGCTATCTAGAATTTCTAGCAAATTAAAAAATATTATTACAAATGGATACTATCAATTCTTATTTTTTTACATTTCGCATACGTCTTATTTAAAATAATCTGTGAAAATGGATTTAAAATAAAATAATTTCTGAATGCAATTATTAATTATTCTCGAAAAATAATTAATGCTGATTAAAATTTAAGTGTTTGAGAAACTTAATAAAAAAATAAAAATAAAATTGTAAGAAATTATTTTAGAAATGGGATTACATTATTTCGAAATAATCCAATAATGTGAGAACTAAATTCATGCAAAATGTAAGCGAGCAGTGGACACTATAGCGACAATGTACTCTGTGTTAAATTCACCGGTTCGTTTCCGCTCGTTTTCGCCGTATGCGTCGTCGAGAAGGATAATTTTTCGCGTTGTAATCGGTGTAATCCTCGTATCCGAGTCAGCCAGCCGGATATGAATGCTAAGAGGATTTTCCGGATTTTGAGGATGCGATGCGCGACCGCGAAGAGGACGCCCAACAAATTATGCAACGCGCGGTCGGCCGCGCGATAACGAGCGGCTGAAAAATCGCGACTTTCCTGGCCGCGAGATAAAGCAGGCCGCTCGTTGCAAAACGCGTTTCATAATGAAACGGCTGTTCTCTGCGAATCAACGTGTGGCTGCAGGTTTAAAACCTCACTTGTGTGAACATCAGGTCAATATTGTTAACATCATGTAATTCTTAGAACTATTAATTTACTATCATTCTTGACTTTTATACATTTGTAAAATGTAAAAAGATAGAAAAATAGTATTCTATTTAAAATTAAAGATATATTAACATACGATGACGTTATTACTTCTAATAAAATCGTCATGTGGTCACAAGAAAGTATTTCTAAAATAAAATTTAAATTACTTTTAATTTATTTTACAATTGTATAAATTGCTTTCTATTATTCGGATCATATTTGTAAAAGGCAGCTATTGAAGCAAATTTAATATAAAAATAGATAAATTAAATTAATGTTTTAGAAGATATGTTTATAATTATATTTTATATATTCAAATATGTGTACATTTAAAAGCATGTGTTGTCCAGTTAAAATTTCTTATAGAAAGACAACATATTGATAACAGAAAATAACCATTTAGTATATTTCTTCATATATATCATATTATTTTAAATTTTGCTAAACTAATCGAAGATTAAGACGTACTATCAAGAGGTGCTATTTTACAAATAATTGTTTCCGTTTTGCAAGCACATTACGTCTCAAAAGTATCTAAAATTTTCCTTTATTAGTACACTACTACCCTTCTAAAATTTCAGCGTAAAATAGCGGATATAAAACGAGCCATATTGGCCGTCTTAAACGGTCCGCGAATAGGAAGGGTTATAATACGAAGAAAAGAGGGCAGAAGAAAGGCAGAGGGACACAGGGAAACAGGACAGAAGTAACTGTTTGGACGGAAGTTCCAATTGCCGACTGGATCTATATTTAATAAGACAGGAGAGTTATACTTTCCGCCGGGGCGGTCGGTCGCGACGCGCAGTTCGAGCGCGAAAGTTTCGTCGAAATTATCCTCCACTTCGCCAGCACCAGCCTTAGGTCCGCCATCGTCTGAGATAATTAAATATATCCGCGCACGAAAATGCTCAAATGGATTTTCCCCCAGACGAGAGCCACGATAAGGAATTTTCCCATCCGGGAAACAACATTGTCGGAGAAAGTTTCCCTTCCCTCGCAGCGTTTCTCCCTTTCTCTATTATATCACCGGCAGTTCCTCTTTGTTTTGTTGATGATCATGTCGTGTTAAATCGGATCTCGAGTTGTACTAGTCATGATTTTGCAAAGATTACAGAAACCTAAGGAACGAATCATAACAATTTTGATAAAACTTTAGTAAGCTGTTTATTGTGAATTATGTACAATGCTATTCTCTAAAAAATATTTAACAATATTTATTACTAATTAAAGAGTCTGGGAAAACGTTCAAATTGCTAAATTTATACCGTAATGTTTTAAGTCTTTTATACTATTAATAATATTGTATACTCATACAGGAAAAATATTTACATATAATTATAAGAAATTGTAAAATTTGAAACTAACTGTTACAATTACAGCTAACAGAGTTTGCAATCTAGATATGTCTTTACATATCAATAGTGTAAAATCTATCAAATCACAGATTTGATTCCATCCTTTTGCAATCTTTTATAGAAAGTCGCATAATAATTTTTGTAATAGAATCAATAAAAAATTCTGATATAGTCGTGATTTACAAAGAGATTCGTTCAGAACATAACTTTTTATTGTCGTCGCGACACATCTGTGTGTTGCGCATCTATTTGGCGTGGCATATAAATTGAGAAGTATCGAGCGCAGTATGCGCATATAAGTATCTATCTCGTGAAAATAGTATTGAGACATAAGCAGTGATTTTATTGTCTTTTGAGATCCTTGCGCAGTGTACGATAAGGGTCTGGGTCGAAATTGTTACGGGGACTTCTCGAGAGGCGCGCCATTAAGTTTCATTTTTTCTTTACCTCAATTGAGTTAGCCTCGCGCGAACTTCCACTCAGCAAAGTTAGTCGCGAACGAAGGACTATAATTATTATGCCGCATAGCGCGACTCGGCTCGCGGCACTGCGACATCGAGATCCCGAAGGAACCTACTCGCTCTTATTTAATTCACCAAACCGACAACCTTTGATAAGGGAAAGATTCCCCTTGTGCTGCCTTCATATAATTTCGAAAAAAATTCTTTTCAGCAACTAAATTTTATCGAAATTATTATAATTCATTCATTTCCGTAATATTTATAACGTTAAGTAGCTCAAGATTTGATTTAATACGTTATCATCAGCAAAATGAAGAGTATATAGTAACAAAATAAACGTCTGTTACTGTTACATATGTTTAAAATTTACTTAGAAAAAACTGTAATGCAATTTTAGCAAATTTAAATTAATTTTTACTTCCTTAATTAAATTTAGTTTTTCATTAAAATATTTATTATAGGAAACATATGTGATTTCATGATCATTTGTTTACAAAATTTTTGCTTTTGGACATGAAAATAAGTGCTTATGATTGATAAAAATTGATACATTTAGAATTTCGTACGTTTAGAAATTTATTCATTTAAACGCGTATTGAGTTAATTGAATGTGTAATGAATTTTATTTGAGTCAATCTAATCGCAGAAGTATTGAACTATGAATCTGTTGAACTATGATGTAGACACAATTATATGCAAGCTACTTGAAATAAAGAAAAAACGAAATGTATTGTAAACAGCTAATCTTATTCGTCGAATATAAAAATATGAATTTATTATCAAATATTGTTTTTATTTATTTATTTTATTTAATAATAATTAACTACATATTATAAATTGTGTGTATAAATTGTTAAATAATTTTCATTATTTAATCTATTTATTCTAAATGAAATAAAAAAATTTTGTAAATATTTTTTATTCATATTAAAACATTCGATAAAAACGAAAAGGACGAATATAATCGATGCGATTTTAGCGCTAAAAGATTTCACAGCAAATGAAAAAAAAATTGGGCGGAAAGCGAATAAATTAAAAGAGGGAATGTGTTGCGCCAACTGGTGAAAATTGAAGTCGACATTTTTCGACCGTCCATTCATTCTTTAATCAATGAATTCCCTATTGGATTTTGCCCCTCAGAATTTTATTTGTGACCACAACTCGTCAAGCTCAATTATCCGCTTACTAAATGCTATAAATAATTTTTTCATTTTATCTAGAAGTGGAAAATTTGGCAAATTTAAACTCCCTTCATGCACAAAATGATTGACATTTGACATTTCGAGGAAGGTATTTATTTTAAGACTTTTTTATTAATATGTGCAGATTTATGGATTTTCACATTTTTTCATTGAAATGCAATATTGTAAAATATGATCAATAATATATACCTCTCTTGTTTGTTACTACTTTTAAAAATAAGTTTATTATTTAATTATATATGATATATGATGCATGAAAAGATTTATAAGTAACTTATAAATACTAAAATTTGTTGATGAAATTGCACTCTTAATAAATATATTCATTGTAATGAATATATTAATTTATAAGTTTTATTTCTCTATTCCACAGAAAGAAACGCTTTTAAATGTTTTTTTTAAATTAAGAAAAATATTCAAATTATTTTTAAAATTAAAGGATTGATGTAGATATAGTAATACATATGTGTGTTGCTCACAGATATAGTAAAAATCTCATAAAGAAGATCTAACAAAAATAAAAATATAAATGCTACGGGGCATGCAATATTATTGTGTTCTTTTATACGATAATTTCGGGAAGCTATTTTCTGAAATTAAAATAAGGATTGTGTATTATTACATTTCTTTTTCTTTCTTTGTAAAAGTTATTTAATTGTAATACATAATTTTTAATGGCTTCTCCCTTGAATTAATATCTTTCGAGATAATTACCTCTAAGAAACTTAATCTCACTTTCGGTACCTTCCTATCCAACTGTCGTGCGTGTTAAAACCCTTTATCCTCGCGAGTAGCTTGTATCGCCACATTGTACAGTCGTAATCCAGTTTCTAGACATATCGAGATATCCACTCCCACAATAATGCCGACATGATGGAAGGGCGCGGAGGACGGGGGGAATCACGTAATTTGTAATCATGCGACGCATTATGATTCATCGCGATAAACCTGCGTGTGCTTGCCACCCAGCAACGTACTTGAGTATCAACACGTCTACATAATTGTGACCGATGGTCGCCCGATTTTCACAACACGCCTGCGAATCGACCGGGCAAACAACATTGTTCCAATGAATCTTTTTTGAAAACACGATAAAAAATATTGCTGGATTATTTAGTAGAAATTATTAACATATTTCATAAAACTAAATACATCTTTCAATATTGGATGTTTTATAATTCTTTTTTAAATCCTTACTTGAATATTTATTACATATAATAAATTTATTACATACATAACAGCTGGATAATTAATAGGTTATATATAACAATCAATATATAGGTGTTTTTACTTTAATTATTTAGTAAAGAAGAAGTATTTTTGTACTAATAAACTTTCTTCCTAATTGTACATAAATTTATGTTTTAAAAAAATAAATACCAAAAAACAACATTCATATAACATTCATATTAAAAAATATTACTACATATTAATAAATTAATTATATTAATGGTTGATGGTATTTGGAGGGTAAAAGCGTAGAAGCGGAGAGCTCCTGATTATTTTCTCAGAAACGCTTTTCCTTATACTTCTTTACCGCGAATTATCGGATATAAAAATTCTGATTTCCACAAACGCCTGTACATTGTTTATGCTCCATCAACCCATTGTAAAAATGACGAGGGAAACGAAGAGAGAAAAAGGGAAGAGGGTGGAATAATATTTCCATTTCGCTTTATTATGCTCGGAACTAGAAATCTCCTCCTTACCACCGTTTGTTGCCGTCCTCCCGCAGCATAATTATTCTTCGTTGCAGCCGCGTACAGCTTTTTTCCCCCTCCTCTCTCAACGTTTTTGCTGCGTTTGGCCGCGGTTTTATAATCGCCCGTTGTTTTAGGCGAATGGGAATTCCCTTATTCTCTCTCTCTCTCTCTCTCCTTCTTTCTCTGCCTGCCTGCCTGCCTGCCTGCCTTTGTCCGTCTCTGTCACTCTTCTTTCTTCCCTGCACCGTCTTTCGCGGAGGTACTTTCTCGGTTAACGACGGCGGGAAGAAAAATAAGTAGTGCCACTCATTTTTAATGCAGGACATAAAGCGCTGTGCATCTTGAGAGCAAGCGTGCGCGCGAAATCCACTCGCTAAATTGAATTTTAAAGGAACGTTCGGTTTAAAAACCGATTTGCAGCCGAAATAGAAGAGCCGTATCTCGAAAAAATTTGAAAGTGCAAGTATGCACTGGTGCAAGCGCACAATATTACGGGCATCGTGCATCTATTAGAGCTCGTGTTTCCTTAATGAGAATGGTTCTCGAAGTAAATTTAATAAATGAATGTGGGGATCCTTTTCCGCGTATACTATTGACCCAATGCGTTGACACAGAATTACGTGCGCACTTTGTTACTCTGTAGTTTTACATTAATTAATAATTAAAATCAGATTTTATCTCCTAGACAATAATTTTTTTATTTTTCGTTACAAAAATCTTCGGTATTTTGAAGTATGATAAATTTGCATATCTTATGGGACTGATTTAGTGAATTATTACTAGCAATATAGTCCGAATAACTTCTCCATCAAATCTCCTAGCAACGCGAGTCTCCAGAAATGTTCCGGCTAACGGACTTCTCTCGACGCGGGTTTTCATCGTTACGCTTCTCGAGTTTAACAGCTCGTTCGCAATTGTTTGCTCGTCTCTCGTCGCGGCAGTAAGTCACTGAGATTTTTCGAAATAAGAGAGAGAGAGAGAGGAAGAAAGGACAATGCGAGATGGAGAAAACAAAATAAAGCAGGCTCGAGAGACATGGTGGGCGAAAGAGACATTACAAAAACGGAGCACACGGATTTTTACGAGCCACTCGCGGAACGGAAGTCGATAAAAGAAGAGCGGACCTCTCGCGTCTGTACTGTAATTAATTATGAAACGTTCGGTTGTGAAGCCGGGGACAAGCAGAGTGTTGGAGGAGGACGGTTAGGCGGTACGAGCGGCTATAAAAAATTCTCTATACGAGGCGCAGTCACCTCGTAACCGTACTCGAGCGTGCATTCGCTTGGGCGCAGCGCTGTGACAGCGGGATTTTTCCGATCGTCCTATGTGAATAAGGGTAGAATTTATAGCAGCAGTAGTTAACCGGTATATAGCGGCGACGTTAATGCTCTTGAATATAAGCGGAACGGTAACGTTAATGCGGTCGATTAAAGCAGCGTTTTTCAGTCGTTTATGTAAACGACATAATGTCTGAGTAGCAAATGGCTGAAAATTAACAAATATACACGAGTAATATATGGACATTTTATTAATATTATCAAATTGAAATCTCTCAGATGTTAGAATTTTTTGGGAACAGAATTCGAAAAATACACAGATAAAAATTAATATCAAATCAACAATTCATTGTTTCATATATAAGCAAGAATATAAAATCTTCTTGGAAGAATTTGATAATCTTGATCAGACATAATTCGCTTACATGAAGAAACAAAATTTCTTTATGTTAGCAAATTATGTCTCTTTGAGATTATAAATAGGGGAAAGGGAGGTAAGATGACGAAGTGGGTAAGATGACGAATTGTTAATTTTTCCAAGTTGATAATAAATGATGAGCCAGTGCTTAATTTATTAGAAACTTTAGATGATAATAAATAATTTGTGATAGTTTGATTTCAATCTGTCTATAAGAGTAGATAATATAATAAGGAATGACATAATTATAATAAATATTTCTACTTTCTCTAGAAAATCACAATGTTGTATAGATAAAAAAGTATACCATAACGTATTCATATTCTTCTATTTTCATGTTGCAATATTTATATTTGATAAACAAATAAATATGGCGACTGTGGGGTAAGATGACGAACGTCGTGTAGCAAGGTAATATATTTGTGCATTAGTTTTTTCGGTCTTAACAGCATTCTGACTATATACAACGCAATTTTAATCGCAATATGTATCGTAATGTATATCACAATTTTAATAATTTTATTTTTGCAGATTACATAAATATTTTTTGTTTTATTTACGTTTTTCTTTAACTACGTTGTAATATCCGAATAGTATAAGATTATTATATTATAATAAATCTTTTTTATTCATAAGAGTACATTTTTAACTTTATTTGACTGTTTTTCACCTTATTCGGTATTAAAAGTCATCTTACCCTCATATGAAGGCAAGATAACGAAATTGACATGTCCTAAAAAAATTTAAATTTAAAAAAATTCTAGTTTATTTAACAACTTTTAATTTTTACTGATGATAAACAAGGTTTTAGTGAATCTAAAAAAAAATAGATTGTTATTTTTACATTATCACAGAAATTAGCAAAAATCGATAAACCTTAAGGTCATCATCTTATCCCCCTCTCCCCTACTTCCAAGAAGATTTTATATTCTTGCTTATATATGAAACAATGAATTGTTGATTTGATACTAACTTTTTTTCTGTGTAGAGAGAAAGAGAGAGAGAGAGAGAGAAATGAGAATTTAATTACGCACAGAAATATTCATGCAATCCACTATGCGATCGAAGCAATTCCATAAGAGATTTTGACAACTCACGGAAACTATTTTGAAAGAGCCCAGGTCACAATACCGTATTTCCTCGCCGAAATAGACGGATTTCTGCAATCGCGGGCGCCGAATAAAGCCTTTGACAGCGGCCATTTCTGAAAGTGCTCGAGCATCTTTGAGAATTTCGCCGCCGCTCGAAGAGAGATGAAAGGATTCGTATTCCCGTTACGGTATTGCGCGATACATCAAACGCAAAACAAATTTGTGCGCGCACGGGGGACGCATTGTGATATCATAAGCTATCATAAGCGACGCTCGTGACCCTCTTCTCCGGCGCTCTCGTCCGTTCATCTCGCGGGATGTAATCCCGCTGGCAACGACATTTCCGGTATACGTAGTAATGCGAAAAGACATTTCCACGGTGGCGATTCAATTCTCGACACCGTGCACTGAAACAGTATAGATGCGCTCGAAGAAGAAAATATTATTTGACATCCGATATATTGCTTTGTCATAAACGAAGAAAAAACATCTTTTGAAAAGAAATAACCGAGATCCTTTATATAATAATTTAAATAGTCATATTCATATAAAAATTGCCATTTATTTATTATTTTTTATTTGTTTATTTTACGTTTAAATTAATAAAAATAAGAAAAGTAAAGACTTTATTTAATTTAGACTGTATTTAATACATTATAGTAGTATGTTTTAGCTTCCATAACGAAATTGAATCGTATGAGAGACGAAAGTTCAATTTTCGTTATTTTTTATTTAATTAAAACTTTTGAAAAGTTTGCGATACTTATCTCACCTATAAATATCTTCCATTAATTTTACTAATGTTTCTCTATACAGTTTAATTGCAAAGAAATACTGCAGTAAGACAAAACGCAATCAAATGTCCAATAGAAGCCAAGTTAAATGTATGGAGCGGGATTAATTAAACAAAGCGAAACACAAGAGAATGGATCATATCGCAAATTGGTGAAATCAAAAAGTTGCTTTACGCTCTTTTACGCGCAATGTACGGCTGATCACATCGTTTGATTAATCAAAAAACCCGATTCATCTCGACGCAGCTTTATCGATACATTAACGGCGACACAATTTACGCTTTATATGCGCACGCTCGGCAATTTACCTTGTTTGTGGTGACGAAAAAACTCGCATAGTATGCAATCGATAAAATGGTAGTCGTCATTGGTCGCCATCAAATCTCCATGTGTTCAAATGAACGGAATTGAGAATTGCAGAATTCGTGCAAATTCGGGCGTATTATTAAAGTTATTGGAAACTCAAAGCTTTTTTTTGTTTTTGCAGCTCTTGAATTTTCATACTCTTTAATAATATAATTTTCACAGACAGTTGATTGATATTTGATCAAACATTTTTTTCCTATTCTATTCTTTAGTATCTGTAATTAAAAATGTAATTACAGAGAGAGAAAGATGGAGAGAAACATTTCATACAAAACAAGCTAAAGCGAATTGAGCAGACAAATTTCTAAAATTTTTCTCAATGCTTTTAATTTAAGTCTCAATTGCTTTAATTTTAATTATTAATGATTGATGAATATCAATGTAGAAAAGTATGTCTTGATATAGCTTTCCGTATTTGTGATTAGACGTTTCGCAAAAATCTTTCTGAAAAGATTGTAACTTTAAGCACAAATCTTTTATCATTTTAGTAATTTTATTATCGCATCAACAAACTTTTCGACATTTCAATAAATTTCGTCCGAGACGCGAATTATCCACCTAAATAAAAAAGAATTCATTCTGACGTCATAATTTATTTGTGCTGATTTATGACGAGTCGGTACAGGCACCCGTTTTATTCACGACTCTCCGTTCTCATTCAAACTATCCGTGCGCGCCTAATGAAATATAATTTGTCGTCGTCGGAGAGTTTCACGTCGGCCAGTTATAAATAACGGAAACGCTTTATCGCGGGGATATTAAATCATTGCGCACTCTCGCTTTTCCTCTCTTACCCCTCCATCTTGCGATGCAGCATTTTGTCGCGCGTAATTTGCCGTAATAACGACGAATTTCCCGAATTTTTCGGCGCTGGCGAACTGATCTCAATGGAATTCCCCTTTTATTTTCTTCTTTTCCCACCGTAACGTCGGGTTTTAATCTTGCCCGCCGCGCTGCGGCGCGAGAAAAATGTTACAGGTGCATTCTTTATGTGCGGACTGGCGTTTTAATATGTACGGCATCGCCTGTTTCAGGATCCGGCATCAAGGTGCCGATGGCCATTCTGAATTGTCTCTACGCCCGCCAATTGTGCTACGAGGATCCATCGTGCAGCGCCATTTTGGAGATTATACCGAGAGTCTGCGGTCCGGAATTAGGTGAGTTAATCAGGCCATCTTTTCTCATACAATTTGAAATTATTAATTGCTCTGGTTTATAATTTAATTATTAATAATACTCGTTTGATGCATGTTAACTATGCTTATTGCGATTTTCAATATTGATTTAAATTCAAATTAATGATAATTGAAATGGTGATAATCAAAATAGTTGGTACTTACATGTAATTTGATAGACCAAACTTCTATATATTGGGGTGTGTAATTCGATAAAATTAAACGATTAATTTTACATTTTAATTATCTAATATTTTATACCCAGCTCTTACCAGTTTAAAAAGTATTTTACAATTTACACGGAAAAAAAATTGGTATCAAATCAACAATTCATTGTTTCATATATAAGCAAAAATATAAAATCTCCTTGGAAGTATTTATAATCTCAAAGAGACATAATTTGCTAACATAAAGAAATTTTGTTTCTTCATGTAAGCAAATTATGTCTGATCAAGATTATCAAATTCTTCCAAGAAGATTTTCTTGCTTATATATGAAACAATGAATTGTTGATTTGATAGTCATTTTTTTTGTGTACGATGAATGTAAACTGTAATAACTTATTTATGTAACAAATGTGTATCTCATTTTCAAATCTATCACAATTTTTTTAAGATTATAATTGATTACCTTGATTAAAAGATTAGATTTATTTTTATGAAGATATTTTTTTACTTGGAAAAGATCAATGAATTATACACAATGCAATATTTTATAGTATATATATATATATATATAATATAATTAAATTATATACGAAAACTTAAATGTGATTGCGAATATATACAAATATATTATTTACTCGACAATTGAAGGTAATCACGAAAGAAAAGAGTTAACGCGATCAATGCGTCTTACTTGCGTGTGTATTTTTCTATCACGCGATATATTACTCACACGCGGATTATATCAGCAATAATTCACGCAATGTGAATCGAAAAATCTGAAAATATAAACGTCGCGATCGGATGCAATCCAATCCGGAAAATAAAAATCATCGCATTCACTCTGCGTCAGCATTGTTTCTTCTGTTTTTATTTATATAATCCATTATTCATGTTCCAAACAAACATGGTTCTTACGTGAGAAATGAGATATAATTCGGCACAATCTGTCGTCACAGTTTACTGAGAATTCTAGCGAGAACTTGAGTTTCCTATCGGTCTTGTAATGCTTAGTCTCGGGCGATATATTATTCATACATTCCATCTTGTAATAATCATGGGCCCTAATGGGTCGCACGTGATTCGTAAAATCTCATATTAGTCCATGTAAAATAAAAGGCGGCCCGCGAGCGCGACAGCGTCACATTTGAAATTTTGCGACGTGGAGGCGCCGTACCGCATTTCCATAAAATTTGCATGCGGACTCCGAAATCCCGAGGAATTTCTTATGGAAACGATGATGGCATTAATGTCTGAATTTTGAATTCTGTGTGAAAGTACACAGAACTCCTAGAAGTATCTTACTGGCAATTTTTATAGACGAACATTTCATAGAAATTATTTTGGTTTGCCGTTTTAATTCATGGGTATTTGACGATGTGTACGAGTAATATTTACGGGGGTAAATCTCTGCTGATTCTGTTGATATGGGGATAACATTTTTCAAGTTGTTATCTTCATAACGCTTAGATCTTTGTACCGTGTTTAGACTTTTCCTAATCCTAATATTTTTCGTGGATTTTTTATTTTCAAGCTTACCGATTTCGTTTATCAAATTCGCAGAACCATTCTCTCTAGCCGGAATGATTATGAATCATAATGATATCACGAGCGGTGTCTCGTATTGGACATTGATAAATAAAAGGTATCGCTCGTCTCGCCGTTCTTGAAATAGAAGTAAAAGCCTCCGTAGGTTTTCCGAAGCTAAAAGCTTTCCGAAAGCAGTGCCATTTGTTTTACTTTCGCCCGAGCGATTACATGATAGATTATTCACGTAACTCCTCGGTATCAGAAAGGAGCGCGGAAGCCGCGGCATAAATCACAATGGACGATGTCTTTGTTTTAAAAAGCCGCGTGCGCGCACTCCCACTTGATGTCGAACGAAATAAAATATATAACGGCGTTCGTGCGCTCTCGCAACCTCGCTCGAAGGCGGACTGCTTTTTAATGCAACACACGCCATTTTGCATTTTGCACGTCGACGACGAGGTTTGCGAGAGCTTCGTGCGCGTTTCTTGCGACACGACAGCGGCATTCCGTTTGCAATTAAGAGATAGACGGAAGAAAGTGACGACGAAGCTTCGTGAGTATAGCATTATTATTTACACGTAAATGCATTTTTATTTGGCGGTAATGATCCAAAAAGTTAAGGCTACTTTTAAATGAAGTATTTTGCAATCTAATTTATTTTTGTCTCATTTTCTATCAAGCTTGATTTTAACTCGCGCATAAAAAATAATATTAAACATTTTTACTTTTCATCCACAAAAATCTATATTTGTTCTTTATAATTCACGAAACTTACTTACTGATTGCTCCCAAGTATGTCAATCTTACCTGTATCTTACCTATACCTCAAGACTTTCCTTTTACTTAGAAAAGTTTCTGTTTTCTTCTAACAGTATGTGTTTGATTAAAATTTAATTTTAATTAAAGCTTATACATTTTACGAAATGAGAAACTATAATGAATAAGAATGCAAGAATAATTTAAAAAATTTTTACTTTCTTTCGATGATATGTATTCTTTCGCTGTCAATCTGACAATTAGAGGCGATAGACATCTATCGTGGCAACATAATTTAGCGGTGTCAAGGGTAATTTACAGTTCGCGTTGCGATCGTCCGCAACGTGATTTCCATTCGGATGCGACGAAGGAAAAAGATGCGACTGTGAGCGGTGGAGGAATAACGGGAGTGGGAAGAACGAGGTCGTCGACCGTCTCCTCTCGAGTTATCTTCGTTTTCTCTCTCTCGTTACGATTGAAGGTGGTGAGGTGGAGAACTCAACTCTATCCTTTTCGATTTCGTCATTGAATTAATCACTCCCACGAGGACAATTATTCCGGGAAAGCTGAAATAAGTCGGCCGTAGAGATTTAAAAATGGTTCTCGGCGGCGACGATTGAGCTCAACAATTGTTTCGATTTAATAATTATATATTTTTTTATTTATTATATACCGGCGAGGTGAAAAAACTGGAAGATGGTTTATTATTTATTTTTTTCTCGGGCAAGATTTTCGCAATGAACAATTCATGCGATTAAACAGTCAACGTGAAATACAACGAGTTACGCATTTTTTTCAATAATTATAATGTAATTATACGCATGCGTAATTATAATACATGCGCGAATGACTTAAATAAAAGTAAATAACAAAATGTTAATCAGACCATACATTAATAAATTTTAATTCTCATTGTCATCATTCTGCTTGTCACAGAATAAAATTTAATTAACACATTTCGAAATTTGTGTCACTTACATATTAAATGATAGAAGAAACAATCCTAAATTAATGGTTATTTTTAATTCAACATGCTGAAACCTCACCAATTTAGGGCGCAATTGGTTCAAGATGTATGACGTAATGAGGTAACATTTTTAATTCCGTTAAAATACTGTACAAAATTGAAAAGTTTGACCTCGTTCTACTATAATATATTGGCATATTTTTAAAAACTCATCTTACTTTTCTTATTTGTTAATAAACACTGGATCTAATTTTAAAGACAATATAAGCACAGTGAATTAAACTGATCTAAATTAAATTCACAGATTTGGACTTTGAGTAAATTTTAGATTAAAGAATAAAACGTACAAGTTAATTAGGTGTCTTTATCCAAGCGGGCGTCTTAAATTTGAAAGTAAACAGTATAATTTTAACTTGGATTTGTATTAGTAACATCTGGAAGTTTTATTTGGCTTTTTGACAATAAATAGAATCTCCTGTAAGAGATTTATGACTAAAAAATTTTATTTAAAATTTGTAAATTTTACAAATGATTAAAACTTTTACAGAATATTTTGGATATTACATTTACGCAAAAGTATTTATTAAATCATAAAACTAAACTATTTTGATAATTTTTTATAATAAGAATGTTACTAATAATTTTACGTAGAAGTAAACTATAATTAACAACAAGATAAACGCTAGCTCGATCAAAATTTCAACTAATTTATCTTACTAATGACGAAAGCCATTTATACGCGAATTGCAACGAGCTGTGATAGTACTACTATTCGATTGCACGGAGATATCCGCGTACAAGAGATCTTCATTTTCTGCATAACGTAGTTTATCCCCTGCTCGCAAAATTATATTTAGTTTACTACATATATTAAACAATCTCTCTCCCCCCCCTCACTCTTGCTCACTACAATATTATACACATCTGCAATTGACGAACGTTGCGTGGCTAATGGATATTATTATTTGTGAAATCATTTGTGAAATTAATCCTTTATTAGGTTAATTTGCAATTACAAAAATATTTTTTTCTCTTTTAAATCTCAACGAGGAAATTATATATACTTATCAAATTCGAACAAAATCAAAGCATGGTACTATTTTAGGGACAATACTGTTAGATATAATTCGCGTATTTGGATTAAAGCATGATCAGATTTCCGATGCTATAATTATGATGTTATTACCATATCTCGCAGCGAATGAGCATAAATTAATAATTTATACACAAACGACATTATATCGTGTTTTTCACATTGTTATTAATTGAATAAAATATTTGTCACGTCAAGTTGTATTATCAAATGACTTGTGTGAAAGCTCAGTAAACAGATTTAGTAGTTTCAAAAAATTCTTTTGAAAATTAATGATTTAAGAAATATTGTACGATCGGGGATTTAAATGAGTTTCTGTTTTACATCTTTTTCTTAAAATATCGTATCGATATCTTCTACATTTTTAATCGTATTTTTTTAAAGAGCTCTTGGGAAAATGCTCTTAACTTTAAACTTAAAGAAAAGCTAACAATTGCAAATAGACTGTTCCATATTTTTACATAATTTGTCTTTCAATAACGTTCTCTAATTAACTGAAAAAAAGAATTTTCTTTTCCCTATTTTCCTTGATAGAAATGTCCTCGGTAGCGCCACGATATTGGCCAGCGCCACATTACTTTGTCACGCCATGTCCACTTGAAAAAATCTGACATGGCCCACAAGAGACCCAGTCTCGCGCCTGACATGGAAATATCTTGGCATTTACAGTAAAATTTATAAAAAAATCCGACATGGCCCATAACAGAGCCAGTCTCGTGCCTTCTATATCCTAACAGCACACTTCATCCATAGGATGTCCATAGGATGTCTTTAGAACGTACGAACGTCCTTGGGAGATCTGTGCTGTTAGGGTAGAAATAGCCTGGTATTTGCAATAAAGTTTAACGGACGCTGGCCAGGAAATAAACAGGGATCCTTACAAGTCCAAGAATCAGTCACATCTGGTTCTGGTATCCAATTCAAAACACGGTACGCGTTATGTAAATATAAAGACAAACATTAATAAAAAATGTTCGAAAATAATAACAAATTTGAAAATCCATGTTCGCAGCTTACTAGTATCTTAATAGCGCCATGCTAATGTACCATGTATGCACCAGGCTAATGTGCCAGTTTCTTGGTGGCACACTAGGCCTGTCCGTCGCCAGCGGCACGTCAGTCGCTCGGCAGCGCCTGGCAGCGCCACCGGACAAAACGTGACGTTGCTGCCATGGCGTTTGCAAGTTTGCCATGCTAGCTCCTGACATGATAGCATGGCATCCATGCAAGGTCCATACTAGCTTCTTATCTAAATTTCTACCAGAGTTGTTCTTCGCGTCAAATTCTATTTTTCCCCCAAATTTTTCCAATTGTCTTGTAACGTTCTCATTTCTGAGAAAAATACTTTTAGCAGCATCGCGGTTTGAACAAATCTCACGAAAAACGAAATAAGGGTTGGTCCACGAGGCTCATCTTACAAAGTATTGGATTGCGAAATAAGGGTTTGTAAACGGGATAACATTACCGGGACAATCGGCCCTGCTACTATGCGGCTCCGTAGGACGATAATAACCTGCGTGGGAACGTGGCGTTGTACATCGACAACTTCCGGCTGACCTGTTTCTAACCCCTTCCGCCGCCGAAATTTCAGCTTGGACGGGCCATGCCGGAAGCTTCGTTGAGATCGATATCTCGATATGCGCGTTCCGGGGACCCGCACTATTAACGGCCAGTCGATCGCAAACCCAGCAAATATTCACGAATGCATTGATTTCGCACCATCGCATTTCATTCCTCCAAGATTTTCGATGAACACTTCCGTTTGTCAATCGAAATTTATGGGAAGTATTAATAGTTTGTAAAATATTCAAGTTATAAGATGATATAATATCCAGTGAAATATTCATAAATTAATGTATCTTATTAATTCGTCCGAATTGATAATATTAACGTAATTCAAAGTACTTCGCGATAACTAATAACATACGTCATAATCGATAGCTGTCTCACCAATAGACAAACGATGAATATATACGACACACAAGGATAAAATACAAGACAATAAAGGATTAAATTAAACGAGAAAGTGTTATACTACCAAACGGGGAATATATTGGTGCTCGTCATTGTCCCGGGACGATTATTTGCATCGATAGGGTGTAGACGGGAAGGGGATCTGGTATAGTAGTCGATAACATTCATCTTGTGGGTCACTGAAGTGCGAAATAAGGGGCGTGGATTACGTTACAATGCCATTCACTCGGGCGACATTATAACGATCTGCACGGAAACACGAAGCAGCCTATACGATTCGTATTTCCGCCGAGTCTTGAGCCAAATATAACTCGCATAACGAGTAGTAAATTTAACTATAATGACTTCTTACCTTCACCGAGGTATATTTGAAGAGCTTGAGAATTCTTTAATAAGCAAACTCTTTTTTATAGGCTATCTGCTATGATCGTGTTGGCATCAAGTTAAATAGTAGGTTAGCAAAATAATAATTTATAAAAAGAATCAATTAATTATGAAAATATTTTTATTCTTAAAAGTTGAGGTTACTAGGATTGAGATTTGAGATAACTAGGGATTGAAAAGAATCTAAATAATTAAACGTAATTTTTCATTATGCGTGTAAAAAATTAGAAATTTTATTAATAATATGAGAGAAAACATGAAATGGGATACAAAAATTAATTATTTTTATCTTCTTTATGTTGCATGTTAGATTTTATTACGCAATTTAATAAAATGTTATATATACATTTTTGTTTTATTTTATATTTAATTATAAAGTGTGTTACATTCGTTTTTATATGATATTAAATTGCGGTCTCTGCAACTAGGTCAGTAAACATAATTACTTGGTAAATTACTGAAGACATCACGCATTTAAATTAAAGTTTATCATTGTTAATTTATTTAAACTAATTTATATAGTCGCAAAAGATAATAATTTAGATAATTAATATAGGTAATATAAAATAATGGTTAACCGATTAAAACGGCAGCTACGATATATTTTGATGAATATGGTACGACTCAACAAATGCAGTACTATATGATTTTTACTTTTTAACGTTATCTGAACAATTCATAGTTTGTAAATCGTACTTCATCATAAAATGTCTGCAGTTTCACAAAAAAATCTGTTAAAAGAATCTATTTTCATGCTTCTTAATAATCAATAAAAGTACAAAAAAAGACATATTAGGTTCCGTGAATGTGTAAAAACAGGCTGACCTAAAATCCGGTTCGAAAAATTGCGGCATGTTTCGCTTGGCATGATGAACAGATTGTAATGATGGTGCATGTAACGCATCCCTAGTCGCGCGATCGCACTAATCCTACGGGATGCACTTCGAAAATTTTAAATTTTAAGTAGAACTGAAAAGTGTATTTCACGAAAGTTGTATACTTGTGTGACGAAGTCCCGGTAACTTATTTACGATACAATCGTAAACAGACTCGAAAACGATATAGCAATAATGTTAATAATTACGACAACGATATCTCTCCTTAAAGAAACCCTCATATTTTTCTAATCCTGCAGTATTTCACAAATTCCTGACATTTGGAAAAATTTTCTGTTAAAATTTTTTTTTAAATTTTTATAGAGTACCCCAAATTTTTATTTGACATATATAAATTAGACGTTTCCGTTGATAAATAGATCTCATATGTATCTCGCTGTCCAAAATGAAAAAAAAAAAACTTATGGTCTTTTATAATAGTCCGCTTGTCGGAAAAATCTTTCGCAATGTCACACAAATAAATCCAAAAGGAACTTCGAGGAATGGACGACATCTCGGCTCGTACAAGTCGGTGAGGGTGTGCAAAAGGGGCTTTGCCGGTAGAATGTGTACACATTGACGCTTCCACAGAGCCGGAAATCCCGGGACCGACTACCATCCATTCCACCGATTCTGCCAAGGCAGCTGGTTAGCCGCCGCGGGCTGTCAAGCGCACAACCCGGAGCGAGTCCAAAGGCGCGTTTGGACCACTCAGGAGATTTCGGTCCGACTCCAAAGTGGAGGTTGTATCGCTCTTCTTGAACCGCACGCTCGTCGTTGCAAGTGCAGCAAGACGCACAACACCAACGCCAATACCGGAGTCACTGTCGCTGACTTGCGGATCGACTGGGTGGCCAATCGCATTTTACCATGAAATTTTGCCACTTTGCGAGCGGATGAAAGATTCGCAGAAAAGCGGTGACGCGAGGTATTCGTGAAAAGTTTATCAGAAAATCTTGAAGTTTTTTCGTAAAATCAACAATAAAATGTAATAATAAATATTGAAAATTGATTGTACGTTAAAATTTGCACCGTAAAATATAGATATATATACATTAAAGTAAAATTATATTTTAAATACTATATATAAAGTATAACAGTTACATTAATATCATATTTTAAAATGATATTATCATTGCAAAATGATATTGAGAATTTTGAGCAAATTGAGAATTCCTTATTATATTTTATTTTTTTTTATTTCAAAAATTGAAAATAGCTAGAGAACTACATAAATCTACAATAACTTAAATCAAAAATTAAATTTTGTTATCAATATTGCGTAAAATTTGATATGTATTGTTCAGATGGATAATCAAATAGCAATGTAAAAAGTAGGATTGTCTCATCGAAAATAGAACGTCTAGTCACGTTATCTATAATACAAGTATCTTTTTTTTTAATTTAAATCTATTGGATCGGCAGTTACTATAAATACCACTCGTAAAACAGCATATTTTTTTCAATTTGACTTGAATATGTGTTTTTTAAAGATTTCTCTATATTATAAATTCGAGTTTGAAAGATCTGCAATGACGAATATAGAATGCTAACTCCTATATAATAATCTAAAATTGTAAATATTGTCTGGATTTACATACAAACCGATTTTTTTAAACATATACAACGGCCATCTTTTTTCTCTATTCACAATACGAGAAATATTCGTGCAGTTTTTGCATTTTGGTCCGCTATAGAAAGACAATGAGTTTAAGATTTTAAGCTCAAAAATTTTATCTTTAATTATAATTAATTATTTTTTTATTTTAATTTGCTTAATTAAAAAAAATACATAATAATAAGAACAATTAATATTTATTAATTCAAGAAAATCAAACATAATGTTTTTTCTAAATTTGAAATTAATCTTTTTTAAATAATTTAATTAGGAATTCCATTATATTTATATTTTTTATTCCTTGGCACTTAATTATTTTAGCAATAAATGAAATTAATATGTAAAGTGTGCTTAAAGGAAGACATTTTATACTTTCATTTTTTAATTATACTTATTAAATCTCATTAATTCTCAGTGGTAAATAAAAGTATAGTAAAAGTTTTATTTCAACTTTCGCGTAGAAAACGTTAGTCCCAAAAAAATGTGCCATATGTTTTTCTTTTTTTCAAAGGACACAATCTTTATGAAGCATCTGTTGTATTTCGCTTGAAAAGTCCAGCGCCGAACCTGTGCAAATCCTATTTTTCAATATTAAAATATCAACCAGGATTGTATTAATAAATATACAAGTAACATGCCATGCGCGATGTCGCTTAATATTTGCCTCTCACTTATTTACAAACGGAACAGAAAGAACGCTTGTTGCATCGTTACCATGGACCGGCGGAGTAGTTATTGCAGAATATATTCAACGCAGCGGTGATATTTCAGACCGCGAAGGCAATATGGCGGCCTGCATAAGCGCCGAATCATAAATAAAACCACTCACATTGCCTTGCATCCGCCGAGAATATCGAGAAAGATTATATTATGGAAAAATGTTTTCAGGATTGCTTTGTTAGAAATAACACAAGTTATTTCTTACTAAAGCAGCAAATAATCGATAACCAGGAATCCAGCCATGGGTTGTCGGTCACATTTCATGAATTTATCAGATTTTAAATATATGTATTTATATGAATTATTTATCCTTTCAATCCATTTGAGCCAGTAATTGACGAAAATAGCGGGTGATAACGTATCCGGAATAATTAATAAGTATCTTTCTTTAACCCTCCGTAAACTGTTTTTCACTGGTTAGTTCGGATTAAGGGAGTCATTGAATCAATTTTGTGTTTTTTAAAAGGTTTTTGGCTCTAAAAAATCTGAAAAAATTCTGGTAGATACTCTTTCAATATTTAGGAAGACGTTTGTACTATTGTATGACTCGACACGTTTTTTATTTTATTCGTACATGTCCGAATTTGAGACAGAATCATCAAATTCCATTGTTGTAATAAAAAATTTATAACTTTTTTATACGTACATAAAAAATTATTTTAATTTCAAACGATCCAAGTAGTTTAGTATTTGCAATAAAAAATAATATAATGGTGCCTCCCTCATGAAAGTATAATTATTTGGTAAACTTGAAAATCTGTAATTTTGGTTTATAGAAAATATACAAAGGTAATAGAAAAGGGGAAAAAATTATTTCAAAAAATTATTTTAAAAATTATTACAAAAAATCAGTATTTTAGAAGTGTATTTTAGAAATTGTTTTAAAATATTATCAAGGTTTCTATTTTCTAACATAGTAGAAATATGTATAAAACAAATTAAAAATACATTAGGTGAAGACTTAAACTTAAATCTGTAATATTATTGATAGATTGAATGTATTTAGTGTTTTATATAAGATGAAAAAAAGAAGCAAATAAAATTTATAAATTTAGTATCGTAATCATTTTTAATAGTTGCGTTTCTCAATATAAATTGGCAAAATTTTATGCAAATTCTTTACAACTTTAGGTGTTTTACATTCTCTTGAATAGGTTTGCAAATTATCGTGGAACATGCTTCCCCATCAGTTCTGACAAGAGATACGGAAGGTATTTTCTCTGCGTGTTGATACAGGATCGAGGTTGCTTTATCGATGATCAAATGATGGTTAGTTTATCGGTCATTATCCAACTAATAATCTAACGATAGTTCGAATACGAGTAACGCCAGAACGCAAGCTAGATTTTACCTTTAATCAGGTCGTTGAACGCGGACGCGAGAATGTAAGCTCAGCCATGCATTAATCGAATGTACGATGCACGTTAATTTACATGCAAAACTGAATTGCAGTTTTAAATAATCCACAGCATCATATCTTGATGTCAATTGATCGGTATAATATGTTACTGCTATAAATTAATAAATGTTATTATTTGCATACATCATCTTGCAAAATTAAAAAGCAAATTACAAAATTGCATAGTTAATTAATTTTAATAACCATAATTTAATTATACAATAATTTGCAATCTGATTAAAGAAATATTTGCATTTGCATATAGTAACTTAAATTAATATTAATTGATAAATATACTTTTCACAATTATTTATCTCCACAATAATACATTTGTTAAAAGAATACAAACAGTTACTAAAGTAAATAAAAAATTACAATTCATGCATAGCGAGTAATTTATTCTAAGATTTAATTATAAATGAAACAGACTTTTTAGAACAAATTTATATGGTAGATTAATCTCCTCAGTGCATAACAAACTCAAAACAACCAAAGTTAATATGTATTTATATCAAAGATAATTATCTAAGAAATCTAAATTTTATTGAAAATCTAAATTTTAATATGCAATTAATGTCTCGTAATTCGGAAATAAGTTTAAAGTGTAATTTTTTCCATGAGATAGAGAGTGGAAAACAATTGATAGGGGAAAGGATTAATAGACAAATATTCAATTTAGAAACGGTGCGTAAAGCGCGTTGATCCTGTTTTTGCGTGAATTCCATTTACGCCCTCAACCTAAAACAATAACTCCAAAATGGAGAGAACGGTGGCACTTGGAGAGAGTTCCTTCCACTCAATGACACAAAATTTGAAAAGTGACATTTTGTTTATTTCTTTTTGTTTTATTTAATATCTTGTTCTTGCGTTCTTTTCCTATAATAATAATAATAATAATTATTATTATTATTATTTTTAAAGCTGTGTATCGAATATTATGTTCATTATATTCAGTGATATTTATGTAAAAGACGAAACAATTGTTGATGACGATGCTTTATATGAAAAATGATAAATAAGATGCTTTTACTTGAGTGAAGCATTATAAAAATTTTTGAATCGCGCGTTATCTTTCCTAACGAAACTTTTTGCGAAGAGGGAGCAATGTAGCGGCCATTACCGTAGGGTCGAGGGAAATTCTTGACCCAGTACTTTCGCGAGAGTTGAAGGGTCGCGTGGTTTGAGTGGACTTTGAAATCCGGCGTCATCAGGCTGAGCGAGTTTTTGAGTGAGCAGCTGCTACTCATCGTCGTTTAGCATCGCTAATGTTGGAGAAGTAGCCATTCTTTTCCGCCACATTTTTCTTAATTCATTCCGCCCGAATAATCTCATCAAAAACTATCTCATTGTACGTTTAATAGTCGTGCTATTAAAGTCGCAATAACTACACTGTATGACGATTCCGCTTTCTTTGTACAAATTACTTTTGATTCATAAGAAACAAATTGTCACGATTAAAAATATTCTTAGGAAACAGATAATCATCATAGAAAATTGTGTCGCGAAAGCAGTCCTTAAAAAGGAAAAGAAGTTGCCTCTACGGTTAGCTCATCAATTTTTCGATTTTATGGTGCTTGTTCGAAATGACATGAGCTATTCGCACCCTCCTTAACTGTCAATCGTGGTGTCGTTTATTCCCTCAAAAAGCTCGGCTCGAAAAAAAAGGGATGAGCGCCCACCATGCGATAAGGCGGGAGGAGGGGGGGAAGGGTGCGACGGCGATACAGGGAGAGAGGGGTCGGTTGTACAGGCTGACAGAAGGATAGCATTGTTCGGAAGTACAATGTACGTTGTTATGCCAAAGCGGTATGCACGACCCTCGAGCACAATGGCGTCAGTGCGGGAGGAAGATAGCGCGAACCCGCGAAGAGAGAATACGCGTCGTCAGTTTCGGCGCGGAGACTGCAACTTTTCCCGACTCCTCTCTTTCTCCCTCTCTCCGGCACACTTTTTTCCGATACTGTTTTTTCCCATCCATGAATTATAGCTCACGGTAGAACGATTCTGGAACGCTCGCGCTTTTTATGGAGCCGCGGCGCCGTTCATCACCGCAGGATGTTCCCGGATACACACCCCGATAATTAAAGCGGAGCAGGACCTCGCGGGACTAGTCGAGCCTTATTTATTTTGAACATTGTTTCGGCAAGGAAGTTTTGCTTCGGGTTTTAACTCTTGCGCGAAAATAACAGAATTGAACGTTGTCCCGGGCGAGGAAAGCGCCTGCACAAAAATTAATCGACAAATAAAACTAAAAATAATTTAAAAAGAGAGCATAATTTCTATTGCACAAAAATCGTAAAAAGTAAATTTTAAATCGATGTGCAAGTTTTGCAATAATACACAAGTTTTATAACTAATACGTACACGTGTATTTAATATTTATTATATACATTTATTTTTTTCTATTATTAGCCATTGCGACGCGAGTATAGGAAACAGTAATTCATTGCTTTTTCGTGAAATAAATGTTCCAAAAGCGTTTGTAAAACGCATAACTTTTGTTCAAGTAAGTTAAAAATATTACGAACAATGCAATATTACAATGAATTTTGGTTGCAATTATTACAACTGTTCGAAAACACAAACGCGTCAAAAACAGGTGTAGTTACGCGTCTGCAAGTGATAGTCGAGCGCCGAATTCAAAGCTATGTTCTCGTACATATTTTCTCGCGCTTGCTGCACGAGAATGAAAAGTCCGTTTCTCGACTTTCCTAGTGGCTGATAGTTTGTTTGCCTCATCCCAACTTTTTTTTCGCTACGTTTGCACGCCTGTGCATAACACACTTTCGCACAATGGATGTACATTTCCTGAAAACTAGCAATCTCTAAAAATAGTCTCGAATAGTAGAAATTGAATATTTACATAAATAAAAATCGCCATAACCAATCCGATTGTCAATTAGTCGTTTTACAATAATTTGTCAATAAATACAGAATATCTCTCCACAATTTAATATAATTCTCTTGATATTTTCTCGCTATTAATTTCTTTAAATATAGATCTCGGTTTATATATCAATTATCGTTAATTATTTCTATCATTTATTTTCTTTCGAACGGTATAATGGATTAGCATAATTTGTCGGAAACGTTTTCTCGTCCATCATGTTTTATTCCGCTTGTTGCTATTTGCGTAACAGCCATTTAATCGTATTACGAAACTCTTCATTTTGACAAACTTCCGATTATACTCTAATTTTAGATAGAAATTTATGTAAATACCTGTATTTTAATAAATACGCAGAATCACAGAGATAACTTTTATTTGCGGCTGCATACAGAAACGGAATGTTTTTTGAGCTATTAATCTTGCCATCAACACAACTTTTCATTTTAGTAAAATTTTATTACTCGCGATTCGCAGAAAGTTCTTATAATGCAGTACTTGATTTGATATGTAATTGTTATAGAAGCTAGATTGACTTGTTCAAGAAACTGTCAAGAACCAGTGTAACGAAAAGTAATTATCAAGTTTATCAGAACTTAAATCAAAATAGTTATTCGAAACTATTAATTGATTGCTAATTAATGAAAAGATAGAAAGTTTGAAACAGAAAATTAGTTTGAGACTTCATATATTTTTCGTTACGAGTAATAAAATACTTAAAACTTTTATTATTGTAATAAGATTGCATTATTGTTAAATATTTTTTTCTTTCTAAAAGCTACTCTTAATTTTGTTATGGATTGCCTTTTGATTGAAATATTAATTAGTTATTAATAAAGGATCATTACCTTTTATTATTTTTTATTATATTTTATTTGTGACTAATTTATTGTTTTTCTTGTAATTTATCGAGAATTCTTTATTTAGAGTCCAGACTACTTTGCTTTTCAGATTTGATTTCTGTATTAGATATTTGTAAATAATTTTTACTCATCAAAATAATATAATTATTATATCGGATTACAATTTTTAAATAATTTATTGCATTTATCCTATAAATATTATTTAATAAATTTCTTCGTCCTTGATGTTCCAATTTGAACGTCGCGTCAGCAATCGCGCAATCTGCCAAAAAACTAATGTAAATTAGTATTCCTTTCGAGGAGACGCGAAACAGTAAGCTGACCCAGTAAGAGATTATTCTCCTGTCACAATATTAGCCCCTGAAACTCCTCGCAGAAACTTTTTTGTCTGTAAGTTCCAAACTGCCGAAGATATTCCCTTTTAAGTGTCCTGCTTCGTGTTTAATGAAAGAACGTTGGTGCAAGGGCGGGAATGGTTCAGGGTAGGGTCGAACATTGGAACTGACGGAATGAATTAAAGAGGGACGAGGAAGCGGCAGGTGATAACATCAGAATGTAATTGAAACTTTCGCACTGCTGCTCCGTCATTTTTCTGTCTGACATTCGGCAACGACGACGACAACGTCGACATCAACGGTAACGCCGACATCTGGATTCATTACTTATAGTCGGCAACGCCCGGTTATTACGAAACTTACGGTGTCTCGGGATAGTAATTAAAGCGCCCTCTCTTACTTCCATTCTTTCTCCGAACGACGTTGTACTAATTAACCCGCGAACGCCGGAATCTTGAATGAAGCTTGAAACGGTTTTAAAAGAAAACGTTTAGGGCATTGAAATTATCTCGATCGCACCCAGAAAGATAGTGCTTTATGAAAAATCATTTATTACGCAAAGAAGTGGGAAACACATTGGTCCGCATTTACATTTTATTTTTATCGATAAATGTGCCTTTAAGCATATATAAAAGTTCATATATATATAAAGAATTTCAAAAATAAATGTATGCATTTATTGATAAAAGTGAGATATGAATAAAAACCCTTTGTGGCTAAATTAGTAAATTACGCAAGATAAACGTTAAAGGATGATTAAATAATTTTACATAAAAAAATGAAATAAAAAGTAGGCAATTGTATATATATAAATACTGTAAATAATTAAATAAGGATACACATGTATTTTTAGCACTCATTTAATTCAGTCAAATGCATTATGTTAACTTTTAAATTAAATTAAATGATGAGAGATTTTGCAATTAGATAATGACTTTTCTTTCGCAAACTTTTCTGCTGAAGAGATTGTAATTGTGGATTAGTAAGGTCCACAAGTTTTATTTTAACAAAGTTTTTCTCTCCGTAATGTGATTAAACGTTTACTTTATGAAACTGTTCTTGAATATTCAAATTTACGGATCTTATATGATGTCCTGTAATACCTTCTATGTAATATTTTAGCAATCTTAATTTTGCATTTATAAATATTATATATTTCTAAAAGTTAAGAATATCGACTGACAACGATTAATATATTAAGTGAACTACATCGCGCATTGCGTGATAATAGCATACATTAATGTCACCGTCTAGTTGCGGCACGATTAATGTATGATGTACGAATGTGTACCGTGGCGAATAATTGTTGCTGCTACATCACAACGTGTTACGACATTGTTGATAAATTCATTCTAGCATTGCATAATTACTTTTGTCCGATTTCGCAATTATTTTGAATCCAACTTCGAACATATACACACGCATCCGCGCATGCGGAGGATGCGCTCGACGTAATCCGAAATGCACGAGTATATCTTAATAGTTTGACTCATTCTATACATTACGCTATATAAATATCATGCTCTACGTAATAATTCATATTTATCACGTTGATAATACCAAAACATATTTTTTACAAAATATTTCATTACTGACAAATATTTCATATTTTTATTTTATGTTTACATTTGTTATTATTTTACTAATTTTATTTTTAATGCATGCTTTATACATTATCTATACTTATTAAAATATAATATTTTATATTTATATTATACAATTTATTATTTCATATAAAAAAAGTATTATATATGTATATTAGATATCTATAAATTTTTGTTCCCACCTCTTATATTTAGAAAACGGTTCAAAATTATGAAAAATCTCAAAATATATATCTAATCATTTCGAGAGGCTAATTCCTTCTAGCCAAAGTGTAACTCCTCGAAATGATTGAATAAAATGAATGACATTTTTTGCGGTTTTTCGTAATTTTAAATCATTTCCGAAATATATGGGAACACACTTTGTAGACACTCTGAACATATATATAATTTCTAATTTTACTGTTTGTTCCATTTTCATGCGCACGTGTTATTTGGTAATTCCATTTCAATATAGTCACCGAAAATGTCAGCAGCTTAACAAATTATTTGTGCGCTCCATGATTTTCGATTGGATAAAACCGGTCGGATCATCGTCGAAACGGGAGTGAACGAGTACGACTATCGATGGAGAAATTAATTGCTCCACGGAGATCTCGCGTCATCGGGTTTTACAACAATCTGCAGGGTGGACTCGCTCTAAAAAAAATAATAACCGCGCGAGAATGCGTTATCGCATTGCCGGCTTTTCGCGCTCGCACATTCGGTTTAAAGCCATCGCATATGTATCAATTTACAACATAAGTGTAGCGTGTAAGCTCGTCGACGGATAGAGCATTTTACATAAATTCTATCAAACAATGGGACAACTTATATTTGGTACACCATTAGTCATGCAGCTTGTACATTATGCTGTCAAGCCAATTTGTGCGCGATGGCCGGTATCGCATGTTAAATTCGCACGTGCTATTTGTCACCGGGGCTGAAACATTGTTGCATCGCTTTAATAATAATTTCGCGGTTACAGTGGCATGCTCGACGGTGACGGTGAAAAAGTGCCAGGCGGCTCTGCGCACCCTGCAGGCTTTCACTTTCTTCCGACCGACGTGCCTCTGCAGGGAGCCGCACGTCGATCCGGACTGCAACAGCTTCCAGAACTTCCTGTTCGACCACCCATGCGACTACGTGGAATGGAAGGGTAAGAATCCATATCTACAACGTTAAGTTCTTTAGTTAGTCACACATTAAAAAAGAAATATTTAATATTTGTGACTATACAGGGTGTCTCAGATCACCCGTACATCCCTTTTATCTTCGCAGGATATGGTCCAATCAAAAATATGTTCAGACAAAAGTTGTAGGGCTTAAAAAGATCTATTTATTGATCCGACTAAATAACCTTCACATGGTACATCTTGGGTAATGCTGATGCTGGCGGTACTGTAACTTTCCAGCCTTATAACTCGAAAAGTACTTAATGGAAAAATATTTTATTATAGTGTTTTGAAAAGCTCTCGAGGTAAGCTATAAGAATATGTAATAAAAAATGGAGGATTTTATTTAAAAAAGTTGATGTAATTTTGATCTGATCTTTGCGACGCCACTTAAGGTCAAACTAATAAAATTAATAAATAGATCTTTTCAAGCCCTACAACTTTTGTCTGAACACATTTTTGATTGGACCTTATCCTGCGAAGATAAAAGAGGTGTACGGGTGGTCTGAGACACCCTGTATATAATTGAGTATGAATTTAACTCTGCACTTAGATGTATAATGACAATTACAATAACATACGATATAATATGTTACATTGACAAAAACATGGTTATAAATATCATAATTTAAATATAGTTGATTATAATTACATGTCAAGTTGTTATCTGTCATTTGTATATCCCGGGAAAAAAAGTTTACATCTAATTATATACAATCATATATAATTTGGTAGATATAATTATGTATGGATTTTGATCTGATCTAATTATATATAAATAGATAAACTTGTTTCTGATTATATCTAAATAGATCGCACTGAGAGAAGAGAATGGTTGCAATTACCATAATTTTACTATAATTTATAGATTTTCTGTGCAAACTATAAAATTATAGTTATTTTAGCCATGCAAATTATAGCTGCCTAAAAAATTGTCAAAACATATCTTCCACTTGATTTCATCTTCAGAGGAATTCCTCAGAAAAATTATTTTACTAGAACATCGGTGAAAAATCTCAGAATGTTCTGCCTTTTATTCCATTCTATGTTTTCGTTTTTACGAGAAATAGAACGCCATCGCGGCTATCTAGTGACGGTTTTGTGTACTATACAACCGTCCGTATTTTTTCTTTTTAGTTATTATTACCACATATACAGTAAACAAATGTTAAGAAAAATAGTTACATTCGCTATAATTGTAGTTGCATTAACAATATAAAAATGGTTATTTTAATTTTCATACATGATATTTTACTATATTAATAGTTATAATAATCATAATTTAGAGTAAAATTTTTTCATAGCTGGCAGAACTATACATATAAGGTTGTTAGTACTAACAATACAGCAATAATAACTATAAAAATGGATTTCCTAACTGTAATTTTTTAACTGTGCAATTATAGTCACAAATACCATATTCTTTTTCCTCTGTGTACATAATTAGATACAATTATATATCTTATTAAATGTAATTATATCTATATATTTACAAGTATAATTCCATATAATATTATAATTTTGTATATTTTGGAATTATATGGAATTATACTCGTAAATATATAAATATAATTACATGTAACAAGATATAATTTTTTTTCTCCAGAAAAACTGTCAAAATAATTTTGCATAATTTGATATGAAGTTATAAATATTTTGATATAATTACATAAGATATAATTTTTTTCTCCGGTAAGATCCTGAAAATAATTTGATATAGAGTTATAAATATTTTGATATAGTTATATATAATTAACAATATTCAAAGATCTTATTATATATGATTATATGTAATATGATATAATTGTATACAATTATATACAATCAGATATAAACTTTTTTTCCCAGGATATCAGTTTCCTGTGTAAATGTATGACAATTATATAACTCAATACTATAATTACAAATATCAAAAATCTACATTTCTCTCAATGTAGATTACTCATTTTTTTTAACATACGCTATGCGACGTAATTCAGATGTATAATAAGACAAGAGATCGACAGATCAATTCTTGATCTTTGACAATATTTCCAATTCTTCTCTTATCGGTTTGCCATAGCGAGAATGCACCGAAATCAAAATACATCGAATCTATGTCAAACCAGAATTAGCATACAACCAACATCGTAAAATCGTGCACGAGCGATTTTGAAAACTCAGAATAAAACTCGGGATAAATCGATTGTAGGTGTCATTCGGGACGTTTTTCTTCGGTTCTGCGAACCGGCGAAACAAAAGCTTCGCCGATATCTTCGCACCCGCTATTCTACTTTGCTCCTACGGGCCTCATTGTTGATATTCCCGAGGACTCACTCATGCGCGCCGCCGAGTCTTTTGAACTTTTCCAAATGATTCACGGATAATTCCCGATGCGCTTCTTTTCATTTGCTTCATTTCATACCTATTACTTTTTTTACATCTCCAACCCACTTCTCGTCCCGGAGAGAATCGCCATCTTCGAAAAAGAGCTCTTTGCAGTTCAAATGTCGATGGTTGAGTTACTTTTGGGTTCACCGAGGTGGATCAATAGCCTACTACACTTAACATTTGCCATGTTGGCGGCTTTCTGATTTATTTAACGTAATGTTTCCTAAATGAAAATATAATATATATCAGTCCATTTTTTTTTTAATTATCTCAATAATTTATTATGAACCTATATAAAATAATAGATGGGAAAAGAGTGTTTTTTTATTCCATGATTAATCATATCAAGTGTCAATTACGTTAATCACTGACGATTAAATCAGTTTCGAATAAAAATAGACTTTTATTGATCATCGAGTTACATAGATTACCTAGATCAAATCGCGAATGTCATTGAAGCATGAATAACTAATAATTCGACGAAGTAATAAGTTGTGCAATTAGGCCACTCCAGATCGCAGCTTAATTACATTTATCCTGCCGAAAGCCGGTCATACGAGAGCGCGGCGGATAATGGAAACCCCGCCGCGCAGCCGGCGCCAGCTACGAAATCAGGAAGCTTCGGCACTTAATGAGATTAAATTCGCTCCCGTGCCTCGAAAAAGGAAGCGGAAACAGGAAGCAAGGCCGCAAAATAAAAAATCAGCTCGCGAACTACGGGCTAAATTGTACGTTGTGTGTCAAGTGATACGAGTCAAGCGGTAGATTTTTTTAAAACTTTAGGAGCTTAATGACCCGCAATTTTTAAAATTTTTAAAAAGTTCAGAGCATTCTCGCTTACACACACAGGCATAATTATAAGCGTTTATGATTATACGATTTCGAGGAGCATAATGTTCCCAGAAAATAAAAAAACTTTCGCGATTTTTTGTCATTTTGCTAGTGCCCACATGGCAATATGTTTATATCGTTGCCCGTATATTGCTTGCATAATATATATTGCTGCCAGAATTGCGGTAACTGAGTCTGCACTTTATAAATTGTTGTTATCACGATATGATAACTTTGATTAGCAACTTGTCGGTAACTTTGAAATCATCAAACTTCGTTTTATTATTGTTGTGTTGTCATAAGACCATACAATGCTGTCATATTGTCAATAATGTCATGTAACTTTGATGCTGCTATTTTGCTGGCTGGTATAAATTGCTGACAATATATGTATATAAATATAAATTGCTTGCGTGTTACTTGAATTCGAAATCTTTGAAGACAAATATACGGCTAGTTGTTAGTATCATAAGCAATCACAGATTTGCACGAATTTGCTAACAATAAGACACGCTTTGTTAACTGAGTGCATACACAGAACCCAACGGATTTGAACTTCGTTAGCAAATATCGGTAGCTATTAAAAGTACATATCATAAAAAATGCCTATCCTTATCCAATTTAAGTTCGAAGGTAAAAAAGTAACAGATGTCTGAATTATAATTAATTCACTATGATGGTCTAAAATATTTTTAGATCAGTAAATTACGATGAAACGAACGATATATACCAATTTTTGGCCCGAAATCAAATCTGCGTATTGAACCACTCTTCATATTCGTCTAATTTAGCTCTATGTGATTTTATTCTATTTCCGAAAATAAAAATGCTATTTTGAGTATTGAAATTTAAAAAACGGCAACGTATTTTTTTATAGACATACTTAACGATATTTTTCATAATAGTCATTTCTGTCACTTGTAAATCGTTGTTAAATGTATAGATTTATAGATACAGAAAGAGACCATTTACAATAAACAAAATTTCAGAAAAGTTTTACTATTTGTCTTAATTGATTCAGTAAAGTTCGAGATTTCTATAATAAAAAAAGATTTAGAAGTTTTTACAGAAACAACCTTTTGTTCTAACGTACATTGGCGTGGAAAGTAAATCGCGATACAAAATGTACGCGACAAAAAGTAATCGAGTTCGATTTGACGGACGCAAATGTAGATGATCGGCAATAAAGTAAAAGGGAAGTGGAGCAAGAAGAGAGGAAAATAAGAGAATAGCTGATCACAATAAGATATTTCTTTGTTTCCTCGATGAAAGATAAGCTAAATAGGAAAAAATACAAAGATGATACTTTCAGATATAAAAAGATCTATCGATAATCTACTGCGAGTAAACGAGTTATAATGGATAAACCATCCGAACAATGTACGACTTGTAGATAAAAAAAAAAGTTGCGAATTTAATGAAAGAAAAAACCTCGAGTTACCTTTTTAAAAAAAAGCATAATTTTTTTATGAATTATAGAGAATTGTATGCATGTAGATGTGTTATTGCCAACTTTATTCTTTTAAAATTTATACAGCGAATTATATACGTGTTCGTGCCATAAATTTTAACTTCCTTGTTGAAAACAATATTTCTTTGTGTCAACAGTATTTTATCTTATCTGTTTTATTAATTTTCGATGAACTTTTTGAACGTTTATTTATATTTTTCGATGCATATTTTTGCAGACAAAGATCCATATCCGATAGATGCATTGCCGACGTGCAATCACGCGCTTAATCTTTGTCTACGTGGGAAACCTTGCAATCAGATCTACAAAGATTTCAAAACCAACTGTAAGATTCAAGAAGGCCAATGCAAAATGGAGAATCGGTAAGTGAGCAAACAGTTTTTTATTTATCTGCTTTTTATTTATTAATTCGTCTCGCTTTCTATTATATATTCTCGTTAAACCGTATTATTGCAGAAATAAAGCAAAACCAAACGCGTTTAAATCAAAAAACTTAATTTGTTGTAATAAAATGATATAAATATTTACTTTGAAATGGAGAGATGTATGATGGAAGATTTAATTGAAAGACTCGATAAATGAGCTACAGGGATATTTATCTTTTTTTATTCATCTTCCGTGTAATCAACAATACAACAATATCATTACTTTGTGATATTATATATATTTATTTAATATAAAAATTTGCAGATTTTAAACATAGATAAAGGGAATATCTTACTTTATGCTGCTTTAATAAAATTACATTGAAAAATAGAATGTTACGATTATTGAATAAATTTATTTTATTATGAACATAATATACGACAGAATTATATGGCACTAAAAATTAATGTCACAAAGCGCAAAATTAAAATGGTATTTAGAATTTGAAAGAAAATTCGTTAACATTATTTTCGCCATATAGGAAACTTTCGCTAATCGTATTATACAACTAATTTGATACTGCATGCAAGATTTTCACTTTGATTATCTTAAATGTCTACGAAGCTATCTTTACTAGCACAGTTTAATCTTGTCCTCGTAGATTTCTGTTTTAAAATCCGCGCACGAGAGAGAGGAAATTAGTTACACTCCAGTTAGTTAAAGTAACTCGTCGCGGAAATTAGTTGCATCACCAGCGATAAATAATCCGAAGGAGCGAAGGAGTTCGATGGAGTATTCGCAAAGACAAACGGTATGCCAATGGGCGCGCGGTTAATTAATTGTTTGCATGTAATTAACTGGTAGGAACAAAGCAGGGGAATTGTCGCGCGGGTCGCTCGCATCGACGGTAAATTACATTTCCCACCGTAGTTTTAAAAGTTGCGCGCCTCGCGCCGCGCTATCTCGTTTTATTTTGCCGCGGCCACTTTGTCCCGATCCCATTAAACCCCGAGATACGAGCCTCTCTACTCTAGTATCGTAACTCCGTCGAGTTAACGCCGAGGCTGGAGTCTGCTAAACTTTCGAGATCGGCCGCGATGTATCCAAGAGCGTACCTAAAGTTGCGATCTATCCAAGCACAGACGACAGTTTATCGAGTTGTCACTTTCCTTTGTTGCGTAGAAAATAAAAAAAATCCTCCGTTTGCTGGAGAAGTATAGAACATTTTCAATATCTATTTCGAGAAAATTTTATAAGTTTTTCTGATCTGAAAAAATAACATAAAAATTGTTACATACTTTTTGAGAAAAACTTTTTTTGAAAGATATGTGTAAAGATTATAAGATTATTTAAAAATATATTTAATATTATAAATATAAAATATATTTAATATCTCCAATATTTAATATTGATAGTTAAAGCATTTTTTCTTTTATTTTTTATTGAATTTGGATTTAGAATAGTGGAGGCAGGTTTAGATGTGCTTTAAAACTTGTGAGCAGTGTGGAAAGTACGAAGGATGGGAGTAACATATCACTTGGCTTTCGTCGAACGACAGTTAACTTTCCGTTTCCGTCGTAAAGTAATTAACAGGCACGCACGCACGTACGCACTTTTTAATTACAGTAGTTTTCCGGTTGGTTAGTCAGAAGTTTACGAGCTATTTTTTGCGATATTATATTCCTTTTATGATTCCTTGTCTAATTTTAGTCCATCGTTTTTCTTGTTACTTCTTAATTTGATCAAGATCTTGGATTGATTTTTTTCGATCGATTAAAAAAAAATCGATAAAAAAGTATCGGATTGATAAAATAATTTATTTACAATTTTATATATATTATATGTATTTTCGATACATTAACCATATATAACAATCAATGAAGTTATTGAAATAAAATGTACGTGTGAGAAGGTTAGCTTAATTTTTCTGTGAATTCTAATTAATTGAAAACAAAATTAAAATCCATATTATTCTTTTATATATATTCTTGTTAATGGTCACGTTGTTTTCTTCTTCACGAAACATTAATATAGGTATTAATCGTTGTTAAAACAACGCATGCAAATTAGTCCATTGATCGTGTAAAGAGGCAACACGCATGTCGCAACGTTAAAATTATCGAATCGAAAGTATTGTGAAAAAACGTTGGACTATATTGGTCGGAAATAATCGGTGGGTGCACTGCACCTGCATGCAAAGCCACATAATTTTCTTCGTGGAAACGAATTAGCTCGCTGCATTTTCCCACCTCGTTCTCCTCACTCTGTAATCCCTGAAGAGAATGAAGGAAAACGAATATAGGTCAGTTCAATCAATTTTATTTCGTAGAAGATGCATAAGATAATAAAATTTTGATGTGATATATAAATTGACGGCACAACAAAATTTCAGAAAGATATTAACGCATAGTAGATAACCCGTATGTTTTTTTAAAAATAATTATCTGCGCGATAATATTATACATATAATAATATTTACTAATAATATGCGTATTTTATATATAACAATTAATCCTAATTCACAGGTCCAGTAGATCCGGATATTTTTTTCAATTACGTGCCAAATCTCTTTCACGTTGTCAAATTTTTTATAACAAATGTTTTTGACAAGCTTATATAAATTCAAGTTGTATAATCTTATTCCTGGAATTTTTTGATTTTTAAAATGAAGAAAATTTTTCAATTACAATATTACAATTTTATATATAAACAACAGAGATACATTAATTTAAAGTTTTGCCGAATACTGGACCCGCAAATACCAATTAGGATTAAGTAAGACAAGACATTATTTCACTGGAATTTCTTATTTAAATAATATTTGCTTTTTCTTACTACGAGATGAAGTCGTGCTTTAGCAAGCATAACTGGGCGCGGTTTTTACGACGAACATTAATTAAATTAACGGGATCGTTAATTGTGGTCTCTCACGTTACTCGAAGATCTTGTATCTCCGTAAATCCGTGCGAACTGCCCAAAGGACGACTTTGCGGCGAACTTTAGGTCTTTATGAAGTGATTAGATACAAGAAAGTACATCTCACAGTGCTCTCACAACTGTGTCTTTATTATTTAATTATAACATTAAAAGCCAATCTCGAAAGCATACTTTTATATTTTTATTTATAACAAAATGAATGTGAAAGATCAACTACTGATATATATTTAAAAAATTATAATAAGAATAGTCTCACAGAAAGACAAATTAGAGTAAATCAGACTAATATTTAATAAATGTCCAGGCAATAGTTTAGCTGGCGCTACAAAATAATATCGCGCTCTTGCGAGTCACGTCACGGACATGGTTCTGCAAATTCCGAAGAAATCCGTAAAGTTCCTAAGACCTCGTCCTCTTACCTCTTTCCATTGCGATAGTGTTCTCCTTATCCGTAATAACATTGAAATTCAATCCCACGTTGCTCCCGATAAAAGTAAACTTTGCCGATGAAGTTCCCCGATCATCGGTCTTTATCCCTGTTCCCATTTTCCTTTAATCTGCGATACCGAGATCGAGCAAGATGGTGGATTCGCCGATCGATATCGTTCGTTATCATCTTTCTGTATTTTTCCGTGAGATCAACCGGTTATTCAACCCTAACTACGAAGGCGTTGTGATTAAACTGGCGGGATCAAATAAATATTATTAACTTCTTTAACGCAGGAGACAATATTTAATAATCCGTGTCAAGCATTAATTTTAGCAATATCAATAGAAAGGAAAAAGAGATTATGTTATTTTTTTTTACAATAAGGCAAAATATCCATACAACTTTGATAATCTTACAGATAATATCCACAGACTTAAGGAACAATTATACAACAAAGTAATAATGATTATCAATAATTAATTTAATTAGTGATAAGTATTATCTATTATTTCCTTCCATTTGTATTATTCGTGATGCAGCAAGTTTCTCACGGAGGTCGGTTTATTTTACTCCTGCATACCTCCCGTTTTGGATTATATGAAAAAATATACTTCTCTCTCTCCCTCCCTTCCTCCCTCTCTCTTTCTTCATAAATCAAATTAATCCATCGACAAATTCGTACTCCTTTTCTCATCAACCTTTCATCTCCTTTTATGACGTTCTTGTCATTGCTAGTGACATAACACTGAGGATCTTCGAAAATATGGAAGGGAGGAGTTGAAAGAAAAAATGGAGAAGAAGTCTATTCTCATCCTTTTATTGTATTCGGTGGCTCAATTAGCAGAATTGAGAACTTGTCGATTGACGAAGAATGTAACGAGTCCAATATTGAAGCGCCAACCCCTGCAGACGTGAAAAATCCTTTCTCTCGTCTCTCTTTCTCTGACGGGTCAATAAGCTTCTATTCCACTTCTGTCGCACGAGTTGCTCTCAAGAAAGCTCTCACAAGCTCATCATTGATGTCCAAAAAGAGCAATACTCCTCATTTAATTAGTAACGAATTAAGATGATGCGATTAATTATCGTATTAACATCAAGTAAGTATATACAAATTATTTTGAAAATACCTCAATATATTTTTTAGTTATGAATTTTTTCACAAAGGAACTTTGAACTTTATATTGTTGTGAAGGAAATTTATAAATAATTATTTTAAAAAATTTTTTTGTAAGAGATGATCCTTAAACTGTCCCTGGCAACTAAATCACATATATTAAATTGAAATATTGTAAAAGTAACGCTTTTGAAATTAATTGTAAAAGAATACTTTTGCAAACACAATTTAATTTATTAAAATTTTTCAATTTTTACTTATCTGCGGCTGAGGTGGAGTGTACAGTTTAATTTGTAAAAATCAATATCTCGATACTGAAACATTTATTATATTCTCTATTTGAAATTACATCAAAACTAAGAAATAAAATGTTTCTTAGGAATAATCAAATAAGGAAAAAATATTATATATAAGATATTAAAATATTATATTTAAAATATTTATTATTAGAACATAAACTGATTTTGTTAAAATGTCATTTTATTAAAATCAAAACTATTTTATTTCAGTTATTTAGTTAATTACCTGCAATTGTACTCATGTTTTGTGCTAATAATAATTTAGTAGTTCCGAATTGAGTTCGAAATCAAAATCTGAAATTACAAACGTCGGATTATAGAGATTGTGTATCGGTATCCCATTGTTCGCATTAGCATTTAAAATATCAAACTATACGTATGCTACCTACACGCTGCAGTCGGCACTTCATATGAAAACGTGAGCCGTGTATTAAATTGGATATTAGCATACTATCGATAGGTATTCATATTGCTATTTAAAATTGAAATAATATATCATATTTGATGCGCAGAAGTTTGCATAAATAAAATTATTATTATATAATACTCGCTTCAGTAAAAGTCATAAAATCACATATCGCTCGAAGCTCCATTTATCAAATCAAAATTACATTCTTCTTTTTTTATTTATCATTATTAGCATTATCAATCAATTTTTTCTAAATTAGTAGCTTCAGTTGAAATTGCGTGTTTTGCATCTCGTAGCAAATCCATTCAATTTACGAAATCATTTTTAACAAGCTTTCGTGTATGTTTCATATAGTTTTGTTCTTGAAATATTTCATTGTGATATTAATTTGCTTACTTAGTTTCGTTAAGTTTAATGTGTCACGGTGAACATCAAGGACCGCAAATCTGAAAACGACAGCGTCGCTGTAAATTTGAATTATCTCGCATAATCGACGAAGAGTACCCTCGTGAACTGAGCGGAATGGCGTTCGCATTACAGATTAGCGAAATTGATATTAATTAGGACGATGAGTTGCGTAGAAGGTGAAGGGTGCCTTACGCTACAGGAACGGGAGGGGGAGTTTGAAGTCGGAGGCACTATCGTGTGGCTTAACTACCCACTTACGTGTTGCTGGAAACTTTGGATCCCGCGGGCGCGCACTGTGCGGATTTTCTCCACTGCCATCTCCTTTACCTTCCCTTCCACCATATCCAGCATGAGCATCGTTAAAGGGTGCAGCCTGGTGTTTCGAGGGCCGGAAGAAAGAGGATCCTTAAGCAGGGAGGAAATTGTCTTTCCTTCTCGAGGGCGGAAATTTTCTTGCCGCGCGCGTCGAGTTTCTTGCGTGAACGTGGTGCAACGGGGGAAGGAGGATACTGCATCGTCGGATGCACCTCCGGATGCGTTGGGGTTTACGTCGTGGATTAATCTCAGGTTAATAATTAAAATGACAGAGTTTACGAGGAGTGGCTGCAGATGTGACAGGAAAAAGTAATATTCTTAATCTGTCCACTTCCATTCTTTTCTCGCGCATTGCCGTGTGTTATTTATTACACAATATTATTTTGTGTATATTTCTGAAAATGAAAGCAATTCCGTCTTGTCACGAACATGTTATGTTTTATGATTGTACTAGATATATATATATAATTTAATTTTATTCTACGAACACGCACACAAAAATGTGAAAAGTTCGGTGATTTTCTTGAAGGTCCGAAGTAGCCTCTTACAAGATTGTTACAAAGTGTTGTGTCATTCGTCGGAGGCCGATTGGCTCGACAGTGCAGAATTTCCTTTCGTCCAGGCGAGTTATTCATTTTTCAAGCGGCAATACACCATCCTTCTCCCTGACGAGTGAATCGTCTTGAAGACGAAGGCGGAGAGAGTGTGCTTTCTAAAAAGCTGCCTCTTTTCCGCTCCTTTCGGCTGCTTGACGAAGACAAACCTTCCTCGACGGGGCGCGTTTCGGCCGCCTACGAACAGGAGGAATATCCACTCAGAAAGAAGAAAGGAGGAAAATACAGTACACTTATTTCGGTAAAGCAATATGACTCTCTCAGGAAGAAAGCTTAACGTTACCTTTATTGAATATAATCAACCTTTTTGTGCGTATCGTAACTTGATCTAAGACATCTCAAATGGACTTAAATGGACGCCCAAAATAGTTCACGGAATGAAAGTGAGATGATAGTGGAATTGATTGTAAGACTCGTTATTTATGTCACAGTTGATAATTTTAGAATATCTTGATTAACATTTTAATTATATATTTTGATTAATATTTTTTCTTAATCTTCTTTCGAGTAGTGTTTTTATATTTACTGACAAATGGTTTCGTATTATGTTTTGCTTGATATATATATATATATATATATATATATATNATATAGTCACTCATAATAAAAGGTATATCCGTTACAGAACATGAATAGTATATTAAATTAAATTGAAATATAAATTATCCCATTATACGTAATATGCACTAGCAGCGTATTAAATGGCAAAGTACATTCTTTTCTATCGTGAAATATACCGAAGCTAGTACATGAAATAAAATATGAATGTATCTGCTATAAAGTTTTCCGTAACTTGCGCAAGGAAATTAAAAACTAGCAAAATTAAAGAAAAATGATCTGTAAATTTATAAGCTATAATTTTTAATTCGTCATAGGTCTCAGTTGACCTAACGAATTTCTGATCAGTTGATTGGTCTTTTATGTGTAACGATTAAATTTTTTTTTATTTTTCAATCTAATTTTGTTTTATATACCGTACACTGAGAGAAATGTTCGGTAAAATCAACCAAAGTTTGGTTGAATAGTGATCAAATGAATTTTATAGTGATAGTTATTAAATACATAGTTGTTTTGATAATTTGTAGCCCCAAATAATTATTTTCATACAACAAATTACAAAAAGTTTTGTTAAATGTAATTAAGTTTTTGGTACCAGAGAGTAACTATAAAATTCATTTGATATTCTACCAAACGATTTCTCTCAGTGTATAATATTAAAATCTCAACATTTTCTCGCTGCTATATATTATTCGCATTTTCAAGTATTACAGAGCTGTTATTTTTTAAAAAGACACGTGCGATATTTCGTGATTACGTTCGACTAAATTAGATCCGTGAATTTCGTCACGTGACTCCGTTAGGCGCGGCGAAGCGGACGTGAGCGTGACGGAACGCATCTCTCGTCGAAAATATTTACGACGCGAAATGGCCGAGCTGTGTAGCGCGTTAATTAGGACTGCCACGGAGTTCCCAAGGGATCGGAAAGCGAAGATAATTACGGACGTGTCGGCGAGACTGTCGGTCCCTGACGAAGGAACTGACGTTCGAAACGAATGGATTGCATCGACCGGCACGTCACGACGGCGTCGTCGTGACGGTCTCTCAAAAACGCGAGGCTGCAGCCAGTGACGAATTATCCGACGAAAATTAGCGAGCAAACTAAGCAGTGGCAAATGAGATGGAGAGATTATTCGAACGAAAATTGTTGAATAAAGTTTCAACGTTATTCTCCAAATAAAACAGCATACGCCGTCTCTATTTTTCGCTCCATTGCCAATTATTTTGTGTTTTACTAATAAATATTTAGAGTTTGTATTTTATTATTTCAAAGATTATCTCGTAAAATTAACTAGAATGAAAGGAAGTTTTTATTCTAAAAAGATTATTATATCTTTTTCATTTATATGTATGTATGTATATATATAAACACACATACATACATATATNTTATATGTATGTATGTATATATATAAACACACATACATACATATATATGAAAAAGATATAATAATCTTTTTAGAATAAAAACTTCCTTTCATTCTAGTTAATTTTACGA
>QKQZ01018678.1:0-18462 GCA_003595255.1 Solenopsis fugax
ATTTAAAATTATAATTTATTATATTTTTTATTTATTAAAATTAAAATTTTTTTGTCGTAAAAAAAATTATAAAATTTCATATATTGTGGTTTCTATTTAAATGTGATTCAGTAATCGTAATATAATGATTCATTTTGAAAGATCCTATTGAGACAAATTCATTATATTATGACAGAGAATTTCCCATGTAATAACTTACGAGATATTTTATTTTTTATGTAAAAAAATGCTTCAATAAGGTATATAAAAAATATCTTGTAAATTATTGATCTTTTAATATCTCTAAATACTTTTTAATACTTTTATATACAAAAATAACTAGAAAAATTATGTAATCATATTATAAAAAGAAATATAGAAAAAAAACACATTGTTACATAAATTCGTTGGGTTTCTACCTTTTCTTCAATAAAGCATACATTTCTAAATCGCTAGGTGCTAAAATAAGTGCACAAAAATCCGAACAAATTTATGTAACAACCCAATGTAAAAAAATCGTATGATTTTTCTTAAAAAATAGCGATAATCTCCATGTGTTCTGAAAAATCGATTTTTTTCGGAAATTGATTTTACTATTATATGCTCTTCAGATCATACAACTTTCTGAACATATTTTTCACCCAACCTTACCCTGCAAAGATAAAACGAGTGGTCATGAGTGTTAAATGAGATATCCTGTATATAATATGTAAAATTATTAAAGATTATTTGATTTTATTAAAGCAATATGCTAAATACACTTTTATTTATTAATACAAAAATAAAAACGTAGATCTCAGTAGACGAAAATAAATTCAAAATTGAATAAATTCAGAATTGAAAATTGCAATTTATTATCCAAGTTGGCGCTTTAGAGTCTTGTAGTATTTTTAGATTCAAATGGATTTAAATACGCTATTCATCATTTTGAATTCAGAAGCATTCATCTCCATTATATTATTTTTGGATTCAAATGAATTGAAATATAAAATGAGCTATACATTATGTTAAATTTGAATGTACACTGTAAAAAAGGATGTGTTAAAATGTGCTTAAACAACATGCATTTAGGTATGTTAAAATGTCTCCACTTTTACACACAAAACTTGCAAGTTAAATTAAAAAAGTATTTTTTCACACATAACTAGATTAAAAAAAACTCAATTTGTTAATTTAACTTGCCAATTTTGTGTTTTAAAAGTGGAAATACTTTAATATGTCACAAAGCATGTTGTTTTAACACATCTTTTTTACAGCGTATTCATATTCAAAACAACAGAAAATACAACAAGGCCAATAAGAGTCAGCGCGGTTACAAATGCGCAATGCAAAACACAAGATACTATTACATGTATTTATTCATAAACATAACAAAGGAAACGAACGTTTCGATTCACTTTGGAGTCCTCCTTAGCGTATTAATACTAAAAGAGATCTAGCCGACATCAGTCCATAATGCTGAACGCGGTCGAGTCACAATCGGTTTGTCAAATCACTACGGACTCGACCGCGTTCAGCATTATGGACTGATGTCGGCTAGATCTCTTTTAGTATTAATACGCTGAGGATTCCAAAGTGAGTCGAAACGTTCGTTTCCTTTGTTATGTTTATGAATAAACACATGTAATAGTATCTTGTGTTTTTGATTGCGCATTTGTAACCGCGCTGACTCTCATTGGCCTTGTTGTATTTTCTATTTTAAATTTCGAGAGTCTTAGTTTACTTATTATTTATTTTGTATTCATATTCTTATTATCTATATTATTTTTGGATTCAAATGGTGTAAGAAATGGTGTAAGAAAAAAGATTTGATAGGATATTAAAATGCCTAACCTCTGTGTGCATGTATGTATGTGAATGTATAATAAGCTCAGTAAATGAAAATGGATTTAAATAGCTTGAAAATTTGTAATCTATTTTAATTCATTTGAGTATATTTTGGATTGAAAAAATAGTAATTACATCATTTCAATTCTATATCATAGATTAAAATATATTGCGTGGCCCGCGAAGACTTCTTTTGGATTGAAAAAATAGAAATCCCGTAATTTTAACTACTTCATATATTTAATGCATTTAAGGCATTCTTAAACTTTAATTGGATTCGGAAATCATCACACAAATAAATTTCTATCCGTTTCAATCTGTTTCCGTTTGTTAGGAGGGTGTGCGAGCGCATGTGTACTCACTCACATTTACAATATTTATATACTCAATTAAATGAGCAATTGTATGTTTTTTCAGACATCAGTTGAGAAATATACAAGAATACCTGTTAGAAGAGGAAAAAACTTCGAAGTATTTATTCCTGTTTTTTTGGATTGTGACATGAAAAATTGTATCGATTTACTTCTACGATATCGTACAGAAGCAAATATTCATGAAGAAAACCCTTACATCTTCGCTCTACCGGATCATGCTAGAGATCGACTAAGAGCATCTAATATTCTTACGCACATTTTACAATAAGAAGCAAGCATGTTATTCAGATAATGAAAAACAAAATTTCACAAGCGTATTGTAATAGGTACATTAAAATTATTCGAATGTAATACACAATTGACTACTTATTTAAATGTTATCCCAGCAAACGGAAATGGATTTAAGTAGATAGAAATTGATTCATGTGGTCATTGCCAAATCCAAATCCTTGATTTTTAAATCCATTTCAATCTAATTAAAGTTTAAGAATTCCTTGAATTTATTTTAATCCAGTGAGTTTCAAACTACAGGATTCCTCTCAGTCAAAATTAAAAGATTTCGGCCACGTCACTTCGTTGTAATATATGAAACGGTATTGTAACTACGGGAGTCCTATTCTCTAAAAAGAGTTACATGACGAGCTACGTAACCCATTTTAAAACGAAGTGATTCTTTCAATCTAAAAAAAATTTCGTGGGTCAGGCAACTCTTACGGAAATGGACTATTAGTGGAACTATTTGATTATTCAGTCGTAGTTCTTTTTGCGGATTATTGGAAAGAACTAAGTATTTGATACTTGTGAGGGAACTATGATATTTAGATAACTATGTAATGGATTAAGGAACTGGTCCAATGAGCAAAACAATATCTTTTTAACATTTAAAAAAATATTTTACGCAATGAAAAAAATAAGAATATTTTTAAAACGTTAAAATTAAGAGGATAGATTTATTTGTTCTCAATAAAAAAATATTTTAATATTGTGGAAAGTTTTCTTAATTCTCATTAAATAAAAATAAAAATAAAAATGTTGTTTAAAGTAAAAAATTATTAAATATATAATAAATACAGATACTTTTGGACAATAAAAATATATTCGTTATAAATGTTTGAAATATTCAACGTTTATATTCTAAGTTTGTTTTCTATACATGTTAAATATTTTATCGTATGTTAGTAAATGAGTATTTTTAACAAATTTATATATATATTTAATTACGAAATATTATAAAATTGCATATTTCATTTAATAATTATTTTACTTTATGAAATTTGTATTTTAATATACAGTTACAAAAAACGAAATTTATCTGCAATAATATTATTTTATTTATTTCTGTATTTTATTTAAAGTTTTTATTGTATTTTATTAAACATATATATTTACATTTTTATATGATTCACGCATTTTCATTTCTTAATGTTAAATTTTACGTTAAGTAATGTCTTAAGATGCTGATACGGCTCTCTGATTGATTGATGGCATCTTAAGATGGTACTTAAGACGATCTTAAATATAAGACTATGAATACCGGCCATAAATGGCTTCATCCATGTATTTCTTACCTTTATGCATGAACTAGGATAAAGGCCATGGCACACAAAAAACTTAAGCAGTAAAACTTAGGCAGTAAGCGAATTAGCCAACTATATATTAGCCTACTATATATTTATTTATTTTATACCATAATATGTTTATTTATTTAACTTGTACTTAATATAATAAATGATATTTATTCAATATATTAGCTTCATTAATATATTATTTAATTAATATGTTTAATACATTTGCTTTCTTAAATATATTCCTTTCATTTTATAGATATTAAATTTGCGTATATTTCATATGAGAAATATTTTAATGTAGTAAAACGCGGTTACCCGCCTATGGACGGCGAGACTCGCTGAGCGAGACGATTAATCGAGACGGGCCGAAACGCGCCGAACGCGAACGCCGTGTGCCATGGTTTTCATCCCCACCACTCGACTGTCGCCTGACTACCGTCTCAGAATTGGAAGCTCTGTTTACAGCTTAAGCTTTTATTTTCTATGTGCTATGGCCTTAAGGAGGCCGAACTTTATACTCAGAGAGTAGCAAAAGTGGACCCGAATTCCGTCGTAAAAACAAGTTCGGTATTTGGCCACTCGCGTCGCATGAAACGTTAATTCTATCAATAGAAATACATAACCAATAGAAATGGTAGAATTAACGTTTCATGCGACGCTAGTGGCCAAATACCGAACTCATTTTTACGACGGAATTCGGGTCCACTTTTCACCCAAAGTTCCGTCTCCTTATCCTACTTCATGCATTTATGAAATCAACAGACCAAGAAATTCTTAACCTAACGTGCATTTGTCAATATTTTACATTATAATACATACAAAGTAACACAAGTTCTTAATCAGTATTAATAGTATTTTATTAATAATATTAAATTGTAATATGGCTCAAGCGTATGATAGTTACTACAATGATTATCATAAAAATGCTGAGTTGCAGCAAAATCTAAAATACAAAAAAAAGTACCGAAAACTTAAGAGGATCGTGAAGAATACTGTATTTGTGAGTCTTGACACACTTAACTTTGATAAATACTTTAATATTATTATATAAATGTATGTTCCATTCTGTAAATGTAACATAATTGACTATTATCTAAATTTTGGTGCAGGAAAATGCAGCACTATGTGATCAGGTTGCACATATGCAAGAGAATTTAATGTTGGTTAAAGAGGAGAGGCTGTTTCTTCTGCGCAAATTATGCCAACAACAAGGGGAAATGGAATCTAACTCGACAAGTCTAGCACGTTCTCAAACAAGTAATACAAATTCACCATCCCTTAATCCAGAATGTTCTACGCCTAAAAAAACAATAAAAAAGAGAACTTCTATAGATGGATCAGGTATTTCTCAATATATATAGCAATTGGTTGTAAAAATATCCTAAGGAAGCTTGATAGATTGATGTACCAATGTTCGCATTATGCACAAATTAACTATCTATAAAATAAGGAATATTTGTAACATCGTAATTCCTTTCTTATATAAAAATTATAATTTGAATTTGTTACAGAATCAAAAAATAAGACAAAAAGGTATAACAAAACTGCTAGGAGAGTAGTACAATTGATTCCATTGGATGTACATGGAAGACCAATATTTCCCATAGCCTTGGGTGAACTTACAATATATTCTCTTGGTGAAGTGGTATCAGATAGAATTGCATATCACACAGAAGAGCTTATATTTCCAGTAGGTTATTGCAGTACAAGAGTATACGCAAATTTGAGAGATCCAAGAACAAAGAGTTTATATACTTGCAAGATATTAGACAGTGGTGCAAAACCTAGGTACAGGAGATGATAAAAACAAAAAAAATAGTTATTCATAGGAGAAATTGGAATACAAATGTACAAACTTGTAATTTTATTTACAGATTTGAAATAGTATCTGATAATGACTTGGATCAATCTTTAGTTGGATCCAGTCCTGATGAATGTCACTCAAAATTACTGGCAGCAATTTCTCCAATGCTTTGTACGATCGTGCCAAAGGGTGCGGATTTCTTTGGAATTTCTCATCCGACTGTACAAAATTTAATACAAAGTTCTCCAGGAACGCGTAAATTGGCAATGTACAAACAACAACGTTTTGAAGTATGTATAGAGTATACAGCATTCTAAAATTATTATATTTATTCTTAACTATAGAATTAAAAAAGAAAATTATCCGTTAAAAGTAACGAAAGTATCAATAATCGATGAGCTACAAAAATTAAAAATTAAATTTTAATAAAATATTTTATTAATTTCTCTTAAGTAATGTATTCGTTTTAAATTTAAGAGAAACTGCAATTGATAAGAAATATTATAAACTTAGAATAACGTATTTTACGAAATTTCAATTTTAGCAGTATCAAAAGATTCATTACTTTAAAAAATATTTTGTAGGTAAGCAAAAATCATGTAATCGATCGAGCCACAAGTCCGGTGACAGAAACAGAAACTGATCCAGGATTAGGCTTTGCAGCATTACATAGGCATTATGCTTTGAATTCGTATAGAGTAAAAGAAGAACCTTCAGATCATGATCTATTAGCACTTCAAGATCTTCTTGCATAATTTCTAATATTAGAAAAAATAAATAGTACATAAATAATACAATTTATATTAAAATAAAAAATGAAATAAAATATCTTACATTCATAAAAAGACAGTATTTCAATTGCGATTCTTTTTTTTCACATACATATGTTGCGATAGAAAAATGGTGAAATGTTACGGGCATGAAAGTTTTAATAGTCCTTATGAACGAATAGGATGGCAATATAAGTATAAGAAAGAAAATTAATCGATTGAATCTATAAAAATTATATTTCTATATCATTGAAATAGAATGCAATTCAGAAAAAAGAATTATGAAATAAAAAATTAGAAATTTTCGTGTATGAATGAGGAATATCCTTCAACTAGAAGATTTATCAATTAATATATTAAAATTACATTTCTCTTGACTCTATTGATGAATGAGATTTAATGTTCTTGCATTTTTATGCATAATTGGACATATTTGTGATAATTATCAATGTAAACACTACTTTTTAATAATCTTATATTTATTTAAATTATAGTATATAAAATGATCGATATATGTGACAAATGTAATAATTATTTGCATTTTCCTAACCATATACAAAAATTGAAATATTCTTACATATTATATATAATTAGCAATATTTATCATACAATTATATTTTTCATTTGTTTTTGTTTTATATGAATCTATTTTCTTGGACGAATCCTCTGCATAAATGATATGTATGGCACACAATACATAATTAGAAATATTAGGATCAACAGATTCAATTGATTGATTTATTGGCGCTTATGTATAATGTAAATGTAAAGTATCGTCAAATTTAAAAATTTTTCAAAAGTCAACATTCCTAAGGAAAAATATAAAATAGTCGTGTGTAGCACTGTATTAAAATTATCTTATTGTTTGGAGTAATATATCTCAACTATTCTATAAAGATTATATCATCACTAGACTGGATATATCAACTGCTATAGTGTACTATTTTTACAGCATGTTTATAATATACATTTATAGCACAGCGCCGATTGGAGATCTCAAATCGATATTGAAAAAATGACTAGCTATAGCATAAAAAGCTCAAAATATGAATTCTCAGAAAAATTGAGAAATATATTCAGGTTTGTATATATCGTTTGTATATCGGTAATATTATTAAATACAGGAAATCACACATGTATGAATAATCTATAGGGTGCGTTCAAATTCCCCCTTTTTTTCCCCCGAGTGTCCAGTTGTCATCTTTCTCTATTCAATAACAAGGATAAAATGACACCTTTGGGACATTCAGAGGAAAGAAAAATTTAAACACACCCTATGCATATGTGCATATTATATATGTGTAAATAAATATTTGTACTAATTGGTCTTATACTCCAATTAAAGAATATTTTCATGTTTTACAAAAACTGCGATAGTAAAAAAAATTGTAGTTTTACTTTATAATCTTGTTTAATGTCAAAAAATAAACCTAGCTTTTGCATTCTTTTTGAACATTTTGTAATGTTCGCCTAAATAATAAAAGTAATATTATTTCCTTTAAGAGCGGACAAAAGATATCCAAATGTGTTTTTGAATATTATTTTATACAATTATTTCTATGGTATGTGAGCTTTTCTGTAACAAATTGATAAATTGTACGCACATTCTAATATACAAATAGCATAAATTAGGCATTTACTCTTCTTCTTTGTTTTTACTATCACCGCTTATTGGCCCGTCCGATGGTTTTATTAAATAATGTATTTGCAATTGCAATTACTGGTGAAAATAATTTTAGCTGGCAATCACTGAAATAATTATTTAAGTCATGTTATAAATATCATAAATATATGATATAAAATATTTTATCATTAAATATAAAAGAAATATACCATACTCCAGTTACAGGTTCTGCTTCGTTTCCACTTACAATAAACAGTGGAAATAAAATGGAAAAAACACAGCCACTGAAAATAAAATATTGTATTACAAATTCATTTAGAATTTTAGATTTATCACTTCAATTATACAACATTGACAAGTATAAACTCCGTTCATTACTTCTGTACTCCTGGTGAACAGTTTAAAAAAAAACCAATTAATTTATTAAATCTTAAGGTGAAAACTGAGAGTTAAGATATCTATCTTAAAATCTAACAAATGTGTCTTACTCAGAACATTTGTGAAAATTATTTCATACCTTACAAAGTACGAGTTGGGCAGTTGGGTAAGTACTGCTAATGGCATACCAAAGCCTAAAAAGTATGGCCAATTGCCTTCAATAAAAGTCAATCGTCTATGCAACTCCCAACCCATGTTGAACCATTTATATTCAAAGGCATAGAGAGCATATAAAAGGCACATATGCACAAGGGCAAGAATGTCTCCTAATGGCGGTAGTGGAACTTTGGATACCAACATTCCTTGTCCCAAGAATAATGCTTGAACTAATACGCTAAAAAGCGTGTCAGCTATCAGTTTGCTTACACTTGACAGCAGTAATGGTCTCCCCTGTCTGTATCTGTAAGCGCTATCTGCTATGTCCTACATATGTAAATGTATTTGTACTGTTACGTAGATCCTGATATTACCTTAAAAAATTTTTTTTACATTATACAAAAAATTATACCTGGAACCATAAACTGTTAACTATTCTGCTGAGTAAGAACAGTGGTAGTACCCATATTGTACCAAATGTAAAGGATAGAAATGGCTGAATCCATGACCATACAGTAAGGCCCATGCCAGGAGAATGGCCGAATATAATAGTTAATAAGTACTTAACAAACGGCAAAAGTCCAAAATCGAATATCAGCATACTAGCCCAAAATACCCCACCATTTAATGCACAGCATTGTACGGTTCTCATCAACACCATAGATTCCCTAAAATTATGAGTGGATTAAATTTTGTTATTAAAATTTAATCTCGTTGTCTTATCTTTCGTTGTCCATTTTTTTATAAATAATAATACCGTTGTTTATGCTTTGAGGGACTTGGCATAACTGAATCTCTTCTCCTAAGTTCCGCTCGGCTAGGAGATTTCCCAACTAATTTTTCATTAATTTGCTTATCCATGTAGAAAAGAACAACAGTACCCTTTAAGCTGTCTACAAACCCTCGACATATTGCATAAATTATTCCCTGAAAATAGAAAAAAAATTGATACAATATGCATTATGCAATAATGAGAGCTGAAATACATCTATCATTTTAAAATATAACACATATGTATACGTTATATATTATAACATCTGTTATATTTGATGTTTACTGAGTTAATTAATAACAAAATAACAAATCTATTAAAATAAAGTAAAAACATTTTGTTATCTAATTAATTTTGAGTGGGCTTAATTTTAACAGAATTTTAAGTTAAGACATCTTCAACAAACATGACAATGTATAAATGATGTCAAAAGTATATATTTTTATGACCATTGACCACTCAATGTATATCGACAGTGTATGTTTTTTACGTGATTTTAAGGTCTTAATTACACTCCATTAATGTCTATATGTATACACCATATGTAGTGAAGTAATTTGAACAACATAAATTATATCATTATAATTATAGCTTGTTATATTTATATATAAAAGATAGAGGACTTTAGTTGTATTTTATCAATATATATATTTAATATATACATTTAATACGATATATTTAAATAAGTAACAGAAAAGCTATTTTATGTATAAAAATCAGTAAAATTGTAATTTTATGTTCACATTTATAAAAAAAAATATTTTTATCTTTTTGATAATTCTATTGAACTGATTAATCATGGATATGCATCCATTACTATCAACTGTTCTTGGATCATCACAGAGTTTTTATTCCTATACAATCACAAAAATCAAGCAATGTTCTGGCTTGGATGTTGGATGGATGACTGTTAAATATGAGTAAAGTTGGGTAATAATAGTTAAAAAGTTAACCTTTAATTTAATTTATTAATTTTTAACTTGAACTAGTTATTTTTGAAACACAAATTAATTTATTAATTTTCCAAAGTTTATCTATGTAAAAGAAAAATTATACAAAAGAAAAAAAATACATTCCTATATTAAAAAAATCAATATTTCTTTGTCATTTCATATAAACATAATTTTAAAAATAAAGTATTAAAAATTTCTAATTTAATATAAATAATGATTTTCAAAATTAACTTTTAATTTAAATTAATCTGATCTTAACATAACTTTTAATTGAATTAATTTTTTGTTTATATAACTTTTAACGTAACTAAATTAATTTTATAAGGTTTTAATTTAATTTAGTTAAAAAAATATTAATTTGTTTCAACTGAAGATGGGTATAACTTGAGAAGGATGATTGCTTGGGAACATCATGAATTGTTTTTTCCAAATACTTTTTTTATTCACAATTTTGTCATGTGTATTCTGGAATGTGATGCTAATCAATATAATTTATTTTGCTTGTAACGTATATATTTAATTGAAAATAACATCTTTCAGATGAATTGGAACATCATTGATATGTGATAGTTCCATTGTATGTTAAGTTTTGTTATTGGCCTAGTTTACACCGAGCACTTAATACACGTATTAACTAGTAACTTTCTATTAAATTATCTTAATTTCGGCGATGAATGTAAATGTGTACATAATTCATATATTTAATTAATTCTCTTAATTTATTGTACCAGCTTAATATACTATTCTTTAAATTTATTGCCTAAATTAATAGAAAGTTACTAGTTAGTACAAGTATCAAGTGCTCGGTGTAAACTAGGCCATTAATGACGTAACTAATGACGAAAAACTCACGACAAATCATCATCATGTTTGCTGGTTTACCAAACTAATAAAAGTTGGATATTAACAATTTGTTTAAAAAGATGGCAATCAGATAAATTTATGCCAAGAAAAAGGATAAATGATAAAATTATTACAATTTTATAAATTATTATCATAACTTTATAAAAATTATTCTTGTTACCAATAAGAAATGAGGAGTTTTTAATCAGTATTCGGATATCGTATAGTCATAAGAGATACCGATCACTTGTGTAACAAAGATCGCAGTGGCTGATGAAAGTGCGCAAGAAAGGACTCGCATGGTCCACGAGGTTAAAGTCTACTCACTGTCACGCTATCCATTATATTGCGACTATGCCTGGCTGAACGTAACTCAATCTATGCTCAAAGAACAGCCAACGGTACGCCGTATGGTCATTTTGTGTACGAGGAAAAATAACGTGGCACGATTTGGTTGCGACAACGAAGATTTGTGGCGAAGAGTGACAACGCTCGCTTTATTGTATTAGACGAGTTCCTTCGGAACGCTGCTATATGTTACAGGGCACGTATTATGAAACTGTTCGGAATGGATTCCGATATAATATTCCTAGAAAATACAATAGAAATTTAGGGGTTAATTGAATAATTCCGATCGGAATTTATTCCGAACAGTTTCACAATACGTACCTTGCTTCGGTGTTCGCGTGTCGAGTACCGATACTACCGATCATCAAGTTGCATTAAGTGAATGATGCTAATTCGTACTGTCCAATAAAGAGTCCCGTTCGGATTGTTCGGAGCTCCATCCCCCCTCCGCCCCCGTACGAATCGCCGATTTCCGGGGACGAGTCAACTGAAAAACAAATGTATGGAAGTATCAGCTGATCGGAGATGGCTCCGAAATTACGGAGTGTCCACACTGCATTCTACGCTAGATGTATGACACTTCCCGTACTCAATGAGAACATTTGTTTCCTAGGGATAAAAGAGTCATTAGCTAGAAACCCTAGAATGCACGTTCTTCTATTGGTGTCGAGATGTCGTGCATCGGATGTAGTATGAATCCTCCATTATGCCAATATTTGATTTATTGTACCATTTTTAATAGAATTTAACAACAAATTTAATGGTATTTTATTTAATAAGTAATATCAATTTATTAAAAAATATTGTTTAATTGTCGACAAACATCTAAGTGAAAGTTTTAATAGATGATCCTATTATGCGATGAGAAAAGATGAATATTTCTTTTATATTTAATTAGAATTTAAAGTTTAGATGTATGTATCATATCGAGTCTTTAGTACGTGCATCATTCAAACGATACAATCGTATATTGTAGATATATCATAATAAATTGCTCTTCGATACATTGAAGGATAAGGTTTATTTTCTGTTAATGCACAGTAGATTGCACTAACACTTTTATCTTGCTTTCGCCAAACTTAATAATATCTATTTCATTTTAAGTACAACGAGTGTACTATATTTCAGCTATAAAGAATCAATTAGTAGAAGAGGAGATATTATACAGAGCACAACCAATTAAATTCGTCATCTCAATCAGCAGACATAGCATTCTAAATGTTTTTTAAATATTTAGAAATCGTTATAATGAAGAATAAATAATTAAAAAAATTTAATATTGTCTGCTGGTTGGAATTTTGTCTTCTCGATTTGATTTCATCACACTTTGCCTTTAAACATGTATTTTGTTAAGAAATAAACAAGCCGAAATCACTTTAAAGTAATTTTCAAAATATTGTATAATGAGTTAATAGATTAAAGATTATGTAAAGTCATGCGAATTGTAATTATACATAATAATGGTTTGGATATATTTCAAAATTATACTGTCTTTGACAATATCCATAAAATTGTCAATAATAAATTTAATGCAATCTAGAAATAGAATTATAGTTAATGCTATATAAATAAAACAGAATAGATTAAAAATTATATAATATGTGCGTGCTTCTTTTAAATTAGAATATGTACATTTTATAAGTGAAGAAAGAATGACGGTAGTGGAATAGGGATGGAATATCTCGTAATATCTCATATAATTTATTGAATTTTAAGGGCAAACGTTAAAAATATTTCGTTACAGTTAGACATTATAGGCTAATTACTGATCATTAATGTTTGCTGTGTTTTTATAAAAGCTGAATTTCAGTATTGCAGGTAGTAGAAATTTTTACTGGTGTATCTCTCTACGTAATTTTGAAAAGTACGTAAAATATTAATTTTTTAACTTTAGTCTAACTTGAAGGCCTTGAATGTGAACTTCAAATAATATTATTGAATTTAATATGTGTGTCGTAATGAATTCGACAATAAAGTCATGTTGTGGGCCGTGATTGTGGAATATGGTAATCCGTTATGTGCATCTCTCTTTCAACTTTACTATCTCATTATAGACATTGTATAATTATTTAAAACACAGACATTATTTTAAAAAGTTTTAATTTTTATTTAAAAAATTTAAGCTAAATAAATTATAAAAAATTTTTTAAAATAAAATATATTTTATGAAATGTTCGTAAAACTTTGTTTTGTGACACTTATTTGTGTGTAAAATTTATGAAAGATCATTAATTTATGTTTTTGTTTTTTTATAAATAAAAATGCCTTTTATGACATTAATTGTCAGTATTCCATGATCCCCCTATTATTTCACAAACGCATCTTTTTTTCCCTCTTGCTTTTTTATAGACGAAGACAGTAAAGTGTGTGTGCGTGTGCGTGCGTGTGTGTGTGTGTGTGTGTGTGTGTGTGTGTGTGTGTGTGTGTGTGTGTGTGTGTGTGTGTGCGCGCGCGCGTGTATGTGTTAATTTTAAATTCATTTTTTTTATGTTACTAAATAATTTGATTAAAGAATTACCATAAGATTTCATCCATGTAAAAATGATTTACTTTAAATAGATTCTATTAGATTCTTATTGATGTATGTATTATATACTTTATAAATACTGACAATAAACAATTAAAGCAAAGTAAACGTAAAAGAAATATGAAAATACTTGGTATATCGATTAACTTTTTTGTTTCGATTTTGTATAATAACATTTATTTTTAAAATAAGCTTTTACGATATTAAATCCCAATTGTGTTTATCTTAATATAAATTAGAAATTAACATCCATTTAAATAAATTTTACTATTACATATCGAATTACTTTTTATATTTGCTTTAGTGAAATAAACTTTAATTATATCTTGTGTATTATATGCTATTGGCAGTTCATTATAATTTAACTTATTTTTCGATTCAATACACTTTCCCATAAAGTTTTACTTAAATTTTATACATATTATTTTATTTATTTTCTATTATTTAACATGAAAAAGCGTTAAATATTATGGTAAAAAATGTAAAAGTATATGCTACATAATATTGATAAACAACTTTTGATTGCAAATTTGCAATTTTATAAAAAATATTTATATACATATTATACAAAGTTTTTCAATGTATTATTTTGCTTTATTGCATATATGAAAATTACAAAATGTAAAATATTTTAATAAGAAATTTATTATTAAACTGATTTATAATTAATAAGATTTACGAAATGTGATTATTATTGATTAGAAAATATAAATCAAAATAATTTTAATTTACAGACTCTTTTTAACATATATCTATCGTTTATTCTTTTTGAACGGTGTATATATTTTCATTTATTCATTTTCACATTATACATTTGTTTGTTTAATGGAGTTTATAATAAATAAATATCATGATGTTAAAAGTTGTCGTAGCATATTTTCAACGTTTGTGTATTATTAGATACAAATTTAGCTCCAATTTCCACGTTATTAAACACTATTTTTACATTTTATAATGAAACTATCAATGTTAAGACACAAGGACTTTTTTTATATATTAAATTCTCACCATTCCTCTCTGTATATACTAATATTAAACGCGCGCTTTCGTAAATGATCATTATGAATGACTTCAGAAAACAGTACAGTGTTGCCAATTATTTACGCACGCGCCATTCTGATGTTCTAACATGGCAACGTAGTCACAACGGCGCGGCCTCGTTGCGGCCTCGACGTTTCCACCCATTTCCACCTCAATAGTATCACGAAATGACGGACGCATAGCGTCCAGAGAATCCAGAGTGACAGAAATTTGTGCAACGGGATTTAGTATCGCCGCATTGCAATTTTTTCTTATAAAAAAAATTGCTTTTTTATAGTGGAAGTTACGCTTCGAATGTCATAGGCTGCAACTTGCATTCTGCATCGTGTCCATCTTCATGCCACATTTTTGCTGATCACCAGAGAGTTATCCGTTATTTCAGTTGAGCAGGTAACGAAATGGTGTAGCCGATTTTCCTTAGAATATCTCGAGTAGTTTGGAGTAACTCTGCTCCGAAACTCTGTATAAAAGAATAAACGTTTATTAATTAATTTTTAAGCGTTTAACTAAATAAATATCTATAGTTTATAATTCTTTTAATATTTTGAAAACGTAATAATTCTGTATTATAATAAATTACATATAATATTCTGGATAGAAATGTAAACGGAAGAATCACAATGTTGCCAAATGATAGAGCAATTGAAAAGCAAGTGGATAACATATTTAGACTTCCGTTAACACATATCGAAAAAAGTCGGATATTTTTATCAGCTTCCGGGCATTTGTATCATTTAAGCAATGACAATTTTAATATCTAAAGATAGATAGAGAATGCTTTCTTTGGAATCTTTGTTTGTTAGTCCGAGAAAGTCATTCTGCATGAATTTTTATATTCATTTTATTCTATTTTATCTACTTTAACACTGTTGTAAAAGAATAGTTTTACACAAGATTAATTTAATTTTTTAGCTAATATACTTTAATGATAAAAGCTTTTGTAAATATTTATATTATTGTCTATTAGATTAATTCAGAAATGGCGAGTAACGAATTATAATAAGTAACGCCGTTACTCATTACTCGTTACCTTTTTATAATAATTTTTTATAATTTATGTTATAATATCCTAGTCGACATTGACCATCAGTTACATTATATCTATGTTAAAATTTGGCACTCTATATTATAAATGTAATATAACAATATGAGTTATTTTATATTTACATTGTTAATTGCAACATTTTAACATAGGTATAATAAAACTGATGCTTGGTGTCATCTTAGAATGTTACAATTTTCCATAATAGTAAAAATTACAATAAAATAATAAGTATGGCTCCTCAGATTTAAATCAAAATAATAATAGTAAAGGGCTATAGGAGCAAGCCGGGTCGTCGTGCTAATATAAACAGTGTTTCAACAATGAAATCATTTAATATTCTAAACGAAACATTACAAGTGTTCAAACGTTTCGACCGTAAATGCGGTCATCTTCAGTGAATTACGCATAAATAGTTAGTAAATTAGACTAATTGTCGCTCGCATGAAACGCAGAAATATACCGGTTTACAGTAAGCCAATATGTAGTACTTGCATGCGTTATACAATTTCATGTAGAATTCGCCAAAAAACCCGTTCATTATTGTCATTCGCCGAAGTCTTAACGAAGTCTAGTAGGCGGCCAAAGTATCTCCGTCTCTGTCAGTCATCCACGAGTCTTATTTGTCATTTGTAAAGTGACTGCTGAGAGTAGTAAGATCTGCGACTGACAGACATCATCTCTGAGGAAACGTGTGTATTGTTTGAAAGTCAAATCAGTAATGTGTGCCATAATGTAAACATTAGAATAGTGACAATCAACTTTTGACAATCAACTTGTTATTATCCCTGGCGAAAATAGTATGAAGAGTTTATGAGATGGAAATTTAAACATGGAATTGTTTATGAGATGTTTACGACTGTTTGATAAATGTTTGAAAATAAAGTTGTATATTTTTGGTATGTTACAAATACTCAGGGAATGTCTTATTAAAAGTATTCTGTTTTCAACTGTTGCAAATGTTCAAAGGGTATCCTATAAAACCTTCTGAAATTCTGAAAACATAACATTTTTCGAACATCTATCAAATAGTCATGAACATCTAATAAATAATCATAAATACTTCAATAAATGTTTTAAAACTCTAATTAAACATCTACTCAACATTTAAGCAAACACCTTATAAACATACTATTTTCTTCAGGGATTGTGCGTTACTTATTGAAAGATACTTATAACTTTATTCGTTATGTAAAAATAATGCTTTTGCTCATTACGTAACGAACCAACTAACGAGTTACTTTTTCCAATAAGTAATGTGTAATAACAACGAGTTACTTGTTAATAATTATTGTTCCCCAACCCTGACATTGCCATTACCATTATGAAAAATTGTAATGTCATTATCAAATTGTTATTATAAAAGAAAATAGAAGTAACGGTAAAGTAATGATTTCTCATCCTTGGATTCATTTTATTAGTCTATTTTTATTAGTAAATGTGTATTAAAACTATTAATTATTAGTAAAAATAATTTGATATAAAGCTATAAAGTAATGAATTGTATAATCGTATAATTTTACTTATTTCTAATTTTAAATAAGTTATATAAAAAAATGAAAAAACAGTGTATTTTTTGTTTCCATTTGACAATTACATATAGTAATTATGATAAAAGAAAGTAAAGTGGAAATTTAAACTAATAAATCTTCTTAAACTAGTAAATATGTTTGTTATAATATTTGATCTTTAACTAGATGTTACAGCAAAATTATTTATTATTCTGTGTATTGATGATAAAGCTAGTCTTATCACAATATACAATTTATTACAAATATTTTATGTCTATGATTTTTCTATGTACAGTTTCAAATATAGCTATAATGGTTTTGAAAAAAATAATATTACAGCTAAGCAAAATGACAAGAATCCGAAGAATTTGTTGCATCGGAGCCGGTTATGTGGGTGGCCCTACGTGTAGCGTTATTGCGTTGAAATGCCCGGAAATTCAAGTGACCGTCGTTGATAAGAGTAAGGAGAGGATAGCGCAGTGGAATTCCCAGAAATTGCCGATATATGAGCCAGGCTTGGATGAAGTGGTACGAAAATGTCGTGGAAAAAATTTGTTCTTTTCCACTGATATTGAAACTGCGATCAAAGAGGCCGATCTGATATTTATTTCGGTAAACACGCCGACGAAGACCTTCGGCAACGGCAAAGGAAGAGCAGCGGACTTGAAATATGTGGAAAGTGCTGCTAGGATGATCGCGGAAGTTGCAACGGGAGATAAGATTGTCGTGGAAAAAAGTACCGTACCAGTAAGAGCGGCCGAGAGTATCATGAACATCCTCCGCGCTAATCACAAACCAGGTGTTTCTTATCAGGTAAGATATCCATCTATTTTTCATAATTTTATTGTAATTTCAACAAAAAATAAAAGCGATAATTCTTGTAATAACTGTCTTTTCTAGAATCCATTTAGTCATTTAATTTTCGCGATACTATATGTCTTTTTA
>QKQZ01018681.1:0-40564 GCA_003595255.1 Solenopsis fugax
CTGTCAAGTGGCTGCTATGTACGGCGTGTGTAGGTGGTACGTGGGTCCCCACGTGGAATCCCGTACGCAATCGTACACGTCTGCCTGTCGCGACACGGACACGACACGGACGTGCCGTGCGCAATGGCGCGCACGTTAACGTTATCGGCCCGATAGGATTGGGAAGATCGAGGATCCGGATCGAGTCGATGAAAGCCTTAGTCGAATGCCTACCGTGTCGAATACGTACGGTACAGATGGAAAGGCCCGATTGTCTGCGGTCAATTATGTCATCCTTCGATAGGATTTGAAAGAATGCGGGTAGCTTTCGATACATGACTGACGATATGTGATTAGAGAAAGATACGGTTTTTTTCATGCGGAGATTTATTAAACTAAAATTAGAGACTTTGCAATTTTTTCTTTTTTATTTTAATAGTTTCAGTTTTCTTAAACATATCATGAACTTCTCACTGAGGTTATATTTTTCCAAAGTAACTCAAACGAGACAAAATTTGTTAAAGTTGAAAAAAGACTATAATTAAGAATTCTATATATATATAATACTTTCATACTTATATAAGATATAAGTAGGAAAGTATCATGCTTATATATTTATCAAGTATATAAGTATGAAAGTGCCAATTTTCTTCTAATTCTGAGGGCATTAGTACATTTCATTAGTTATGTCATCTTTCCTCATAATATTTAATAACTGTGCATTCTAGATACATAACGATTCATAATGATAACATGATAACATCTAAGAAAATTACGTGATGACATTTAAGTAATCAACTCAATTCAGGAGAGCAAAGTTTAATAACGTGTAGTTATAATGTTACTCAATTTATTCTCTATTTTTTTTTTTTTTTNAAATATACAGCGAACGCGGCTTTCACACAAATATTTGACGTACTATTTCCCGTAGGCGTGTACTTTTGTCGAGCAGTTCGGCGATGAAATTCGTTATCCCCGGATTGTTATCCTGTCCACCTGTCCCGGCGCCATTGCACATGCACGCATCCATGCACGCCCGGCTTGCCTTGACCCGCGGGGCGTGCGAGGTGCCTCGAGGGGATGCTCGTCGATCGCGACGTTGTAGCCGGGAATTAAGGTACCGGGTGACCACCGCGCGAGTCTCTCGCCGCTTAATAATACCCTCGCCGTGGCCTGTCACGCTTATTTTTAAATCGCTGGCAATCGGTGCGCACGGTCGCGAGCCTCGTTAGCATAAGTCGAGCCTCGACTAGACGACGCGACGCCGACGGGAAACATTGCGACGGCTGTGATGCAACGCGAGCCCGGCTCGCGCGAGTATGCCCCGCGGCCATAACAGAGCGCGGGTTTACGAGCGTGGATTATGCAGTTACGCTCGATTCGCAACGTACGAGTCCCTGTCCGCGAACGAAGAGGTACCGTCATTGGGCACTCGAGGAATATCTGCCGTTTGTCGCGGAATGATTGATAGACGGCTCATTCGAGAGCGCGTCGCGTATATTCTTCTTGTTCCTGGTTCCGCGACAATATACGTGAAAATTGTAAATCGCTGAAATTGAACTTAACATTGAACTGGCGGAGGAACACATGGTTGTTGATTACATCGGAAAATTTATCGGATCTGTCATAAAACAAAAGTTTCTTTGTCACACAGAAAAAAATGAGTATCAAATCAACAATTCATTGTTTCACATATAAGCAAGAATATGAAATCTCCTTGGAAGTATTTATAATCTCAGAGACGTAATTTGCTAACATAAAGAAATTTTGTTTCTCCATGTAAGCAAATATTATGTCTGTTTAAGATTATAAATTCTTCTAAGAAGATTTTATATTCTTGCTTATATATGAAACAATGAATTGTTGTTTGGATATTAATTTTTTTTCTGTGCACATTTCTCGTAAAAGAAGATCATGTTCAACTACTTTTTTTTTTACTCAATTCAAAAACGAGTAATCGGAAAGAGTAGACAGGATTATAAGAAGTCATTACGCTATTTATTTATAAACTAATCACTTCTTAATAATCAAGGACTGAAATCCATTATCTTGAGTAAAAGTTTTTCTAAAGCATGGATATTAGCGTATCGTCTGTTTATAGGCGTAAACTATAGTTATCTTGAACGAGGTAACGCGAGCCCTTCTCAAAGTGGAAAGCGAATTTCTAGATTAGGAACAAGGTGGAGAACTCTCGCGAGGTGGAGAACGTGCGATAAGCGCGCACGAGGTCTGGAAGCGTTCTACGGTGGATCTCGATGCACGATCCTCGGCGATGCACGGTCTGTTACCGGTGCCCGATCTCGCGAAATCGCCGTGATCCGAGGCAGAGTCGCTGCACTTTGCGGCCACGACCACTGCTGGATAACGCGTCACAATGGCGAGGCCCAGCGTGACTGGCGTTAGGTGTTGGCGCGTCTATCACGGTCGCGTACACGGTGCCACCCGGTAATTTAGTGCCGAGTCCGCAGTCGATTTCTCGAAGCGATAAAACCACATGAGGCAGAGACGAAGGGGGACGAAGAGAGAATGAGTGAAAGAAAGAGAGGAGAGAGAGAGAGAGCCGTAGCGAATAATTCTGGACTGAATCTATTCCACGTGGAAGAGAGAAGCGCGAAAAGAAGAAGAGAGGGAAACGAGAGAACGGGCAGGACGAGGAAGAAGGAGAGAGAGAGGACGAGCAGAGGAAGGAGGTAAAGCGGGATAGCGGATGGCTCTTGTATCTCGACGTTTGAATCGAACGATGCGAGACGGACATGCCGGGCGCCGTCGTTTCATTGCCGCGATTCAACAGTAATGACAGAACCGTAACTAGAGAGGCATCTCCTTGCTCCTCGTTGTGTCCTCTTTCTCTCGTTCCCGTGCGCGTCCTATCGCGTCGATCCATCGTGAGATGCGGCGAGATAATTAGTCCATTAAGGAACGTCTCGGAGATCGGAGGTAAAGTCGCAATAAAATCATCACTTTTTCCCGGGGCAGCCTGACAATTGAAATCGCCGCCGGAAACGTATTACGAGTGTCAAGGAGCATAACGCTATAAAATTTATAGCTAACGATAATAGACAAGCTCTACACAACAGCAAAAGTAATTGTAAAATGGCATACATATTAATACTGCTTAATGTGTCGTGTCATTATTTTTTTAGTCATGCATTGTTTCATTGAACTATTGTAATGTGTTTTTGTTTTCTAGCAATCTCCTAACTGTATCTGCCGCGATAGGCCAATAGAATACAACTCAATACAACAGGAAAACGAAATTTAATCAGAGTTTTCAATGCATTAGATACGGTTATCGTAGGAGCTGTTCAATCTTCACGATCGTATCAAAAATCATTTAAACCAATCGCGATCTCGGTTAATACTTTGTGTTAAATCAATCCGTCAATATCTTAAACGATCGACTTGTCGATGGAAATGACTCGTGCAATTGACATCGGCTAGTTGCGGATGACTGCGTTGGTTGTACGATTACCGTTTCACGATTCATGCAGAATGTGATAATCATAGAGTTAAGTATAGATGATTAATTAAACAATAGTATTAGCATCAATGATCAATTCATATAAAATTTCCACGTTTTGATGATCGATAAGAACATCATGATCGTATTAGTGAATTAGAAACGTGACTTTGGAAAAAAACTAACAGTCTACGTACGTAGAAATAGTATTACCAAAATTATCTATAGCTTTACAGTTTTATGTTCATATAAAAATACACTGAGAGAAATGTTTGGTAAAATCAACCAAAGTTTGGTTGAATAGTGATCAAATGAATTTGATATAATAGTTACTAAATATATAGTTGTTTTTGTAGCCTTAACCAAATAATTATTTTCATACAACAAATTACAAAAAGTTTTGTTAAATGTTATTAATTGTAAGTTTTTGGTACCAGTAACTATAAAATTTGATCACTATTTTACCAAAGGATTTCTTTCAGTGTATAAAAGTATTTAAAAATTTTAACAGCAGTTTAATTTGTCCTAAAATCGAATGTATCTAAAAAAAAATGATCTCCAATCTTTCTTTCCAAAACCTTTCCACCTTGCTATCCCATGAATGTACCGGAAAAGACGTTCGCATTATTTTACACGGCTGTCCGTGTACCTATTTTTCGCTGTCAATCGACACTTCAACCGAACATGGCGAGACAATAGCGAGTTCGTGCGATCGTTTAGCTTTTGCGACCGTGTACCTACCGGGATGATACTCCGCGTTACACTTCCTAGAAAACGTCTATGACACCGAATCACGAAAGTTCCCCCNCCCCCCGTCCTACCGCGCTATTTCGTGCGACCGTCATAAGAACTCTGTCGTGATTTCGTGACGGTTCTACCGCTGTCTCTATTGTCGGACGTCGATGAAGTGTAACAACATTATACACGGATGACACAGAATCCCGTCGTGAACCGGTCAGCATTCTTGTTAATTTTATCATTCCTTTGTAATGGGGAGTCGAAATGAGAAAGTGGATGAAATGTATCATATAAAACAGATGCAGAACCAATGGTCTCTAAATTATTCCGATCGTGCAGCTGACAATCTCAGCCACATTTTAATATATATATATCTAGAAGCACAGATCGCAACTGACGAAAGCGATGTTCATCCGCGAAAAGGATCCAACTATGCGAAAGGCGCGGCGATTGCTGGAATGGAATCCGTCGCGCACGACGTTCGAGGAAGAGGAGAGGAGGAGAGGAGCAGAGAAAGTATCTTTTCAGCGAGTACAAGCCGTGCGACTCTTTTTCCCCTGCTGTCTCGTCGTCCGTACGCGGCACACAGAAACCAATAGTCCAGAACGCGAGTGCGCCAAGGCCTTTACGACGCGCGGCCGCGTTTACGGCTGTTTTTCCACGGACGTCGTAAACGCGTAGCGGCCGACGATCCGCGGCCCGAATATAAACCGCGGGATCGACGATCGTGTCCGGTGACACGGCCGGACGATCGCTCGTTCGTTCGTTCGCTCGCTCACTTTGCAGATTCAGCGAGCAAGTGAGCCCGTGGGAACGCGACGCACTCCAGCGGGATCCGTTCGACGCTTACGCGAGGTCGGGATCTGAGAAATGCGACATACAGGGAGATTTAGGTGCCAATGCGAGCATTGGCACTAGGATCGAAGTCACTATCACGATAGCTTTGTAGAAGTTTATTACACTGAAAAAAAAGAATTTGTTGACTTAAAAAAATATTAGTTCATTCAACTAAATGCGGCTGTCACGGGCTGTCAAGCAAACATTTGTTAATTCAAAGAAATGTCATTTAACATAACTACAGATATTCATTCGAATTACTACCGTGTATTTGACTCAAATAAATTAACATTTGAACTAAGTAATTCATATGCAACTAAACGTATTTAGATTTAGAGAGAAGTTTAGACCGTTAATGTATAAATATAAATTGAACTAAATTGGAAAACCAATTCGGCGCACATTCGGGTGAATTTGAAGAATGTATATAAAATCACACAAGTAAATATAAAGCAATAAGATCCAGCTATGACCGTAGAAGGCAATTTAGTTTAAACGTATTTAGTTCAGTTAACAGTTTTTTTTTCTCAGTGTACAATATTGAATCTTGTCGAACCGCTCGTTTTCATAATTATATTTCAATGGATAAGATATGTATACAGAGAGTTACGGCATCAGTTACGTAAAATAGTAGTGATCATACACGTGTACTTCCATGAAAAAGAGGATTAATACGAAACGATATAAAATATGCTATAGGAGGACGGATTTGATTTACATTCCTCGAGACACTCGCCATGCAATCTAACTGTCTAATATTAGTAATACTTCAGATGGCTATTGGGATAGCGTTGATTATACTTTCTGAAAGACGAACGCATTGAAGTCATAGCGGTTTTCTATTGACGGCATATCGGTATCCACGGTGAAGAGATCAGACATTCGTGGCCCTGTACCTATCGGCTGCGCCTTCGGCGACCATGACCATCAGCGACATTCACCATGCTCGTTTCCCATGTTAACCGTTGCACGCCTTTTCGATCGCCGCTCTCGCCTATGCGGCTCCCTCTTGATCAGTTTATCCGCGAATCTATGTAATACGGAAACTATATTATGGAGCCCCGACCATGGAATATCTCGATCACGCGGAGCGACTCGCTCGTCCGAGTCGATGTTCAAACGGTGGGAAAAAGCGTGGAAATGTTGCGGCTAGATTCGACGAGAACGTCGATGCTCGCGTGGATCGTCGAATCTGAAGACGATGGCAATAGCGCTATTCACTGCAGTATATATATCGAACGTATCATGATAATAACAACATGAGACAACAATAGATAATACAATAAATAAAGTAGAGAATGTAACGTAAAATAGAGAAAAAATTATTAATATGTAAGAAAGAGTCAATTGTTATTTGAAAGTGACAATTCTTATGGAATAAAATATGGGTAGAGTATGAGAGGAATCCGAATTGATGAAGAAGATATAAATGTAAGTCGGACGACCAAGAGGCTAGATAATTAACCAGTAGCGGATCCGCGTTTATTATGCGGCTTTACCATGATTAGGGAATGACAGTAAGATACGATACGATAAATTTAATTCCCTTGGCAAGGGTATACTACATTTTAGCGATATCTCGTGCAACCAGAAGGCGATCAATTCTGGCGGACGGTTCCATGTCTCTACGAACCGGTCGATATGCGAACGTCGATCGTCACTTAGCGGCGCATCAGAAGCCACTGATCTTAATTCGCTTATCGGATTACTCGACTGCTGCGGCGTGCAATAGAGACGTTCGCGTCTGAGAGATAATCCTCCCGGTATGATAATTACCGAAACGATAAAGTCATTTCGTCAACGTTTTCGTCGTGCATCATTCTCGGACCAGCATGGACATTTTTAATATCATATAAATATTCATAATCGTATTTTTTTTCACACACAGCACTGTAATCGTATTTTTTTTCCGAGGATGATGATATAGAAATTATCTTTATAAAAATTTTATAGCAAAATAATGAACTATTATAATATCAAATTTTATTTTGAATTAAATAGAAAAACAAAATTTTAATGTTTCTACGAACTTTCTTATATATTTCTCAAATAATCAGTAAAATATTAAGAAATTAGTCTTTGAGAGTCAATAAACGCAATTATTTTTGCGCGAATAATTACAACATGTACCTTATTGCATCCTTTTCAAGGTCCTGCAATTACATTGCCAACATTCCGGCTGTAGTTCGATTCATTTTTAAGACTTTAGAAATTGAGAGGGATGAAAACTTGACTGGACTTTCAGAAACGTGAGACAACAGATATGGATAAAAAATTTTTTTTATATTAAACCTTGAAAATGAATTGAACTAGAGCCAAAACGTTGGCAATGTAATCGCAGAACCTTGAGAAGGTTGTAATAAAGTACATGTTGTAATTATTCGTGCAAAAATAACTGCATTCGACTCTCAAAGCCTAATTTCTTAATATTTTATTAAATAGAAAAAAAATGAAAAAAAATGTATAGTTATCATCGTTCAATTTGTAATTTTGCAATATTTTCTAAAGTTACAAATTCTTAATCCTTGAAAACGAGGATGTTCAGAACTTCAAAAAAATTGCATATCAATTTATATGCAAATTTCTTTCTGTTTTAAGACTGCCAACTTCTCCAAATACTTAGTGAGAAATCTCGAAACTCGCGCGACGTATTCTGAACGTTATAATATTAGCGGGATAGTTGAAGAGATCAAGACGCGACGTCAAAGAGGCTGTCGATTGTCCTCGTCATCGTTGTCGAATGCCAATCACACTCCGGTTGTCCGGTTTCTCAAGAGCGAAGTACCGTTCGTGTCGGATCTCGCATTGGCGAGGAAGAAATCGCCTACGGTCGATCGCTATTGTCGCGCGGCACCGGCGACACTTCGCCGTCCTCCATGTTATGCTGTCCAAAGGCGAACGGTACCGTCTCGACTGCATTATTATAAAGCGGGATAAAGGCCGGAGTGAGGTAAAGAGGTTGTTGACCATAGCGGAAGACTCGCGTTTGATAGCGTATGTGTACAACTCGAGAAGTGACCCTATCTCTTTCTCTCCTCTCCTCTTTTTCTCTCATATCTCGGCGGAATCTGTCTTTTCACTATCCTCCTAGTCAGCATATTCATCGTTGAAATCATCAGATTTCTCATATGAAATTGTTAACACGGGCCTTTTGTCGTTTTATGACAAGCATATTTTTACTAAATGCTATTATGTAGTTACTTTCGTAATTTTTAGTTAATATCAGTGTGAAACACCAAAGATGAAGGATATACTGAAAAAAAAGTCTGGTTATAACTAAAATGTATAGTGAAATAGTATCAATGAAATATTTTATCAATATAACCAAAAATAATTTTATTTTACTAAATGTTTAGTAAGTATTATAAAATCTGGTATAAGTTACTAAACATTTAGTAAAATAAAATTATTTTTGGTTATACTGATAAAATATTGATACTATTTCACTATACATTTGGTAGTTATAACCAGACTTTTTTCAGTGTAAATTACTAGAATTGCAAGGATTTAATATTCGATCCATATTTTAAAAATAAATTGCTATTTAAAAGTATCGCAATTCGAAAATGATGATTTTTTTAGCTATTTCTTGAATGGAACTCGCGCGGAAAGCGGAAATTGAGAGAGAATCGCGATGATTCGCAAAACGGTGGTTGTATCTAACAATTTCAAGAAGCGGCTTTAAGAGCCAACCAGTAGTGGCGTCCACGACCCGGTATAATATCCGAGTCGTTCGTAGAGGCAAGCATCGCGATCCGGACAATTACGTTGCCCGGAGGCAGCTTCTACACGTACGATGATCGCGGGTCTGAGTCATCGGCAGATTTTCCCGGGTCGCGGGCTTTAACAGCCGGTATTAATCCCGCCGTGGGGGGCTAACGACAAGGGGAATTCCTTGGCGGCACCCGCTCGCGTTCATTTGCATCGACCGGCGGGCTTAATCGCCCGCGGATAATTGGATCGGCGGCCGCGGCCGGCGATTGAAGAAGTCGCGCGCTCGAGGAGTCGGTGTCGCTTAACGGATCCGCTGCGCTCGGGAATGCGCTTGCTTCCGTGCCGGTACGCATCTCCGCTAATTGTATTGCATCTCCCGAGTCCCGACACGAGTCGCCGAGCACCGCAGCGAGATCTGCCCCGATGACTCCGCAACCTTTCCGCTCCCCGTTAGGCGGATGAAATATCTCTTTGTCCAAGGATAGATCGTATTCGATTATGCTTCTCGTATCTTTTATTTACTACGTTTATAGCCATTTAACTCAACTCATTCTAGGCACAACAGGAGTTTCTGTTTCTGTGGAGCAATAGGCTCCTCGAGGAGCAATAAGCTCGCGTTTAACGACGCGTTTGCTCTTTCGCGAACTTCTTCTCACGCTCCGCTTCTTCATCGGTGACACACACCTGGCCGACGTAACCGTATTCTGCCCTCGAACTCTTACGCATGCATGAACACGCAAAATGCCGATCGATCGTCATTCGTAATCGCGATCGTTAGCGCGGAGATTGGCCGAACTCGTCGAGTCGATAAACAAATTGTACATATTCCGAGCCGCGCTCTTATCTGACGCGATTTAAATCACTCGCTACTTAGGAGATCGTTTCGATGATATTTCTCTTCCTAAGAATGAGATGCTCGATTAGATTTCTCGATCGCGGACAAATAAAAGAAGGAAAAAGCAATTTCACGAGGTAGTTAATAATTGCTAGATTAGAATTAGATCCGCATTTAAAGTCGCGTTTCTTCAGAAGAATTCAACTCTCCAATCTTCAGGAAATTGTTTTGATAACGTATTTCAATATAATATTCAAAAGTAATTTTTATTCTTTAGATAATTGTATCAATAACTCCTTTTAATTGGAGCAATTAATCAATTTAAATTTTCATACATAATTTAAAGAATGAAAATTTATTGCATGTAATATATGTATATATCAATTGATTTCTCGTATATTTTCGCGAATTTGAATCCATAGATAACAATATTTCTATTACGTTTTTCTCGCTCTCAATCGAATGGAATTAATCTTAAGCGACGCTAACGAAAATAAAGCGCGATATATGCAAACGTAATTCACTCTCTCTCGTTGAAATTTAATTTAATTTGAAGTACGATGAATGGAAGACACACATTGATTCCGCATATTTCATATTACGTTAAATAAAGGTGTTTCCTACAAAAACAAACAAGTCCATTTTTAAAGAAATCTGGGTTATAGCGTCAAATCATTTTTCTATTGTCATGAAAAATTTTGTTCCGACAAGAATTAAACCAAAAACGGCAAACAATAAATATAAATAGATATATAAAGTGAATATAAAGTTCTGCCAAGAATTAAACAAGTCCAGAAATTTTAATTACATTTTTTAAACGGATTCATTAAAATAGTCCTAAATCTTTGTAAATCTCATGTATCTATTATATGTTCGGGCAAAAAAAAACCATTTTTCTACGAAGAGAAATATAAAAGAATATTTTGGTAAAAGTAACTTGTAAAATTTTTTAAATAAAAAGTGAAAAAATTGTTTCATATTTTAAATAATATTTCCTTTATCATCTCTTACTATTACTAATGTTATAAAAAATGTAAATGTAAAATGAAATAAACAGATAATAAATATAAAATTCTTGCAAGTAGCAAACAAGTCTAGATATTTTTTATTTTTCCTGTTAAATAGAATTCTCAAAATATTAATTGAAGCCTGCAATATTCTGTTCTTATTATATTTCCGGAGAAAAATTATTATATTTATACAACGGTCTGAAAATGAAAAAATTTTGGTTTCCTGAAAATTCAACTTTTTGGATTTGTTTGGTTTTTATAGAAAATCCTTCAATTATGTTAATCAGTATCACAATGACTCACTCTACAATTGCTGCGACGTCTCCTAAGTTCCTTCTCCTTCTCTCAGGTCCTTTTGTTGCACTGATGCTCCTAAATCCCTTCTTCTCTCAGGTCCTTTCGTTGCACTGATGCTCCTAAATCCCTTCTTCACTCAGGTCCTTTCGTTGCACTAACACATCACATACACTCGCAACATACGCGAAATAATTACACGACACTGCACATAATTGTGCGTGCTTTATTGCGCAACAGAAGATTAAGTACGATCGCGCAAAGCAATGATTCGTTCAGTACTCACGATATCCCGTATACTGTCACAGTAAACGATCTTAAATAGCGGACGAGATTTGAAAATCATGCAGAAAATGTCACGCACCGATAATTCGCGTTAGACTTAGACGACACGATTTGGCAAGGGTAAACACACGTGCGATGTGATTTTTATTTTAAATAGCGCGCATTGAATTATCTTATTATTATTTACACAACGTGGTTCTTGATAGGCAGTGACGCAAGATGCTGTGTACATACAATCGTCATATCACGTCTCGAGACGCGACCCGAGTCAAGAGACGATCGAATGCGTGATTATTCCGTATTAGCGACTGCAGCTTATGCGATTATTTAAATCCCGTGATTGACGACGTATACGAACGTATTGAGACGTTGGCTATTTGTCGATCGTCGCAAGTATCCCACGTCGTTCGTTTGTTGCTCCAAGAGAGAGGGGGACGTAAATTGTTTCTTATTATAAAGCGATATTCACACTGTGATAATCGCTCGTTTAACATCGCTTGTATTCGAATGCACTCTGCGTAACACCTTGCATTTAATAGCACGACTAATGGAGCGAGTACACTCGACGTACATTGTTTCATATATTATTTCATCCATGTTATATATTTCGCAGCGACGCAGCTTGGCTGTTTATTTATATAGTGCTCCGTATCTGTTTTTTCTTCCATTTCGTGCAGCGTGCCATTGTACACAAGCGATTGTTGTTATCAGTGTTGTAAGATATCTGACTACAAGTATCTAGTTACTGTATCTGTAAATACTTGTGTATCTGTTCCTGTAATTAATTATCTTTCTTAATTCAAAACAATAAGATATAAAGGCTCGTGTATGCTAACAGCAATTTATGATTTAAGAAGGTCAATAAACCGAGCATAGAGGATGGAAAGTATATATTAAATATTTTTACATAGACTAAAGTCTTGTAGTCTTACGAAACGTTTCGGACTTATTGACCTTCTTAAATCATAAATTTCTTAATTCAGTTCAAATATAATACTTGAGTGATAAATCTAAGGAGTTGTAGTCTTTGATATACGTAAAAAATAAATCAACTTACCCAACTCTGCTCGTTACTGTAAAATATGTATCTCTTGCAACACTGATTGTTATTTCCTTGATGAGACCGGAGATCGACTGGAGAACAGGCGCGAGATGCTCCGTGTGTCGTCACATTATTACTCGAGACGGCGTCGAGTACTACGAGACGCCAAACACGATCCTTACAAACAATAAACGATTGAGTTGTAGGTTAGGTTATGGCGATTACTCAACTCCCGCAGACGGCTCGTGAACATAACACAGCGGTACCTGCCGATCGTCGCGGATGCCTCGCGCGATGTGTTTACATTTCAAGGGTAACGAGGAATAGTAAATTATTGTCCCATTGTGCTCGCGCGCGATAACTATTGCTTTAACGGCACCTCGGATTCGGATACCTCTCGTAATGCTCAAATCTTTCATCATTCTAAAATGCGTGATTCGCCCACACTGTCCGCGCGTCGAGTGCACGGAGGAATGTCGAAGTAATGAATATTAGCCAATGAATCGCAATGCACGGTCGCTTATTGTAAATAAATAAAGCGCGTGTTTCACACTATAAAGTGTATCGCACATTTAATAGCGACGAGTTGTAATTATGATTTTCGGACGCGGCTTGATTAACACTATTAACAGTGAACTGACTCGAGCGACATCGGGGTCGATCGGGGTGAAGTTGGTCGCGTCAGCTTGCGTCATTAGCGAAGCGTCGAGTAGCGTCGAGAGCGCGCTCCGAACGGCTCGACTTGTTGTCGACGTACTAGTTGACGGTGGGTAGCGTCGCATAAGTAAATACGTGTTTCAGTTAATTTCGCGACGATGACCTGTCACGAATTTAGAATGCATGTATCGATTATTCGTCGAAAACACGTAAATGCGTGAATCTATCATTCGAGCGGTCTCGATCAATCTAACCATACTTTTCGTCAAGATTACTGTGATTTTTGGACGCGTCTCGATTAGCAGAGAACTGACTCGCGCGATACCGGAATAAAGTTGGTTGCGCCAGCTTTCGTCATTAACAAAGCGTCGAAAATGTCGCGTACAGAACGGCTCATTGTCAGATCGTCGACGGGCGTGTCGACGGTGGGTAACGCCGCGTTTAAACAAGTATGCATTTCAAACAAACCCGCGACGATGATCTATCACGCACCGCGAATTTAGAGTGTATGCATCGATTATTCGTTGAAAACACGTAAATGCGTGTATTTATCATCTGAACGGTCTCGGTCAACCTAACTACTTTTCGTCAAAATTATTGTGATTTACGAACGCATCTCGATTAACAGTGAACTGACTCGCGCGACATCGGAGTAAAGTTGGCTGCGCCAGCTTTCGTCATTAGCGAAGCGTCGAGAATGGCGCACGTAGGACGGCTTGGATTGTCGACGTGCGAGTCCACGGTGGGTAGCGCCGCGTTTAAGTACATTTGTTAGTCAATTCTGCGACGATGATCTATCACGCAGCGCGAACTTAGAGTGCATGTATCGATTATTCGTCGAAAGCACGTAAATACGTGTCCGAATTTATCATCCGAGCGATCTCGGTCAACCTAACCATACTTTTCAAGATTATTGTAATTTTCGGACGCGTCTCGATTAGCAGTGAAACTGACTCGATCGATATCGGTATAAAGTCGCCTGCGCTAGATCTCGTTATTAGCAAAGCGTCGAGAATGCCGCGTACAGAACAACTCGAATCGTCGACATGCGAGTTGACGGTGGGTACCGCCGCGTAGTAAGTACGCATTTGTCAATCCCGCGACGATGATCTGTCACGCAGCGCGAATTTAGAATGCATCTATCGATTATTCGTTGTAAACACGTAAATGTGTGTATGAATCTATACTGAGAGAAATGTTTTGTAAAATCAACCAAAGTTTGGTTGAATAGTGATCAAATGAATTTTATAGTGATAGTTACTAAATATATAGTTATTTTGACCAAACAATTTTGTAGTCTTAACCAATAATTATTTTCATACAACAAATTACAAAAAGTTTTTGGTTTTTTTTGTTAAATGTAACAAAGTTTTTGGTACCAGTAACTATAAAATTCATTTGATCACTATACTACCAAACGATTTCTCTCAGTGTATCACCCGAGCGGTTTTGGTCAATCTAACTTTTCGTCAAGGTCGGGCGTTCACGCGTAAAACGTAAATAATCCTTGTAATCTTGAATTTTACTGTGCAAGCTGTCTTTAGACATTGCCTCAGACATCAGGGACACGCTCCACTTGACCCTTGGAACGCTCACGCTCATTCTTATTTAACATTTGGCAAGCAGCAAGATCGACATGATTCCGAGCGCGAGCTAGATGCAACGCGCCCTACGCATTGTCCGAAAATATGATAAGATTTACCGACCGCCCGTCGGTAAAACGTAAACTGTCGCAGCGGGCACGCGGGGCGCGCGGTACGCGAAGTTGTCCGCGAGATCTGCAAGTTCCGCCATATTGAACCTTTGTTTGTAGAGTCGCGGAATGTCGCCGGTTGCCGGGTCACCCACGTATTTCGGCCGGATTTTCAGCTAGTGCTATTCCTCCTTACCAATCCGCGGCGCAATTCGAGTATCAATCGGCATTTAGATTGCGCGTGGAGTTCCGGAGCCTTCGTAGTGCTTCGTAGCAAAACTTGCGTTAAGCTCGATCACCGGGAAGCTTGCCGTGTAAAGTGCCGTGCGATTGTCGTATTCGGACAATGAATTCGCGTTAATCTCGGTTACCAGGGGTGCCGTGGAAAATGCCGCGCGATTGTCGTATTTGGACAATGAATTCGTGTGTGCGGAGTAAAGTCGTGCGTCGTGAGTGTAGTGTTGTATTGTGTAGTGTTGTGTTGTGCCACGAAGGAGCCTGAGAGGAGGAGGAGGTCAGGGAGGCGTCAGGCGACGGCGGAGCAACCATGGGTAAACTCATTGTTTATTTATTATTTGTTACCTGTAGAGAGAATTAATGGTTTTCTTTGAAGATTATCAGGATGTTTACTACCGGGAAAAACCGGTATTTATGTGCATTCACGGACATTCTCGTGTGACTCGCAAGTATTTATTGAAATATCATTGACAATAAAAGACAGTACATCATTCTAAATTGGCGTTGTTTAATCGCATCTCATATTTCTTTAGTGAACTAGATCACTGCGAACAAATCGTTATATGCCATTTCGTTTATATTATTTTTTTAACTTTTTCAAATTTAATATTCAGAACTTAAGTAGGTTCTTGTTTTATTGTACGATTAGGAAATTAATTAAAAGATATAATAAAATAAATTTATTTTAAAGCTGTATTAAAAAAAATTTCTACTTACCTGGAATTTTGAATAAAATTCCTAAAAAAAATTCCTGGATTTCTCTGAGATAAATCTTATAAAATTTGAATAACCATCCAGATTATACAAGGATACAAAATTTCTGAATCAAAATATTTTAACTTGAAAATTTTCGAAAAAAAAATTAAGTATAAAATATTTATAGATTTTTATTTCAAACAAGTTTTGAGATATATTAGAGATTGTGTTTAGACATCTGTTACTAAATATATGCGACTGTTTAAATTTATGATTAACGAACTGCGAGCTTTGAACTCTTATATTTGAAAATCTATTTTATTTGAAATAAAAATTTACAAATTACAAAAAACTGTTTTACTTAATTTTTCGCCAAGTTTCTTTTGCTACAATATTTTGATTCGCGAATTTCGAGAGTTAATTTATTAGTTAATTTATTAAATATTTCTATTTGTGAGGGAAAAGATAAATATAAAAAAATTTGTAAATAATTTTTGTAATATTGTTTATTCTGGACAATACTTTAATATTTGCATACATTTATGTGTTGCAGATTATTTTGTTATTAACTCCGCTGCTGCGCATCGATCCGGTGAGTCACAAATTATATTTTATTTCAGTTGTGTGAAGGTAATGGCTTTGCGAGAGAAGAATATTACATATTGATGTAAGTTTATTGATGATTTAGTAACATCTCGTAGATCAATTGAAATGGATATGCTAGAACAGGTATTAGTATTTAGAAATATACATCTATACTATTCTAGACAATCAATTTATCGTGAACATAAGAATGCATAGATAGTTCAAGTAAAGCTCATAAAACGGAAATGGGAATATTATATCTAGATGGAATATCAATTATAATATTAGATATAATTAATAAATAATTAAAATATTTAAAAAAGTATCCTATTAATTCTTTTGCACACACATTACAATTTATATAATATTTAATCTCTAAAGAAAGAATATATTTTTTTAATATTTTCTGTTACTTTTATATTTATGCTTGTGAATTTATTTTCTATGCATTCTTATATCAGTATTTAATACTGATATAAGAACATTATTTAATATTGATATAAGAATGCGTAGAAAATAAATTCACAAGCATAAATAAAAAAGTAATAGAAAATATTAAAAAAATATATTCTTTCTTCAGAGATTAAATATTATATAAATTGTGATGTGTTGTGCAAAAGAATTAATAGGATATTTTTTTAAATATTTTACAAGAATGAAAAAGACAAGAAATATATTACATAATATCACGTAACATATTTGAACTAATTTATTTAATAAAAATATGCGTTAATAATTATCAATTATATTTATTTTTAATTAATTTTATCTTAATCTCTCGTTGCCTTTCTATCTGTATTTGAGAACTCGATTTTTATTTGAAACAAAACAATGAGATGTAGGTCATAAACTATGAATATAAATATGGATCACAGTATTATAGAGTTTTTAGTACGGCTCCAACTCTGAACTTCTTTGAATAACTATACAAATTTAATACGTACGTCGCGCGTATAAGGACGAAGCGTAGGAAAGAATGGAGCGGAACCGTCTAATCCTCCTACCACGCCTACGTCAAGGCATTCCCGTATCTCACGTATCTCATATCCCGTGATAAGCCCTCAGGCACGAAGAGAAACGATATGAAAAGAGATAAGGCATAACCCATTGATTCGTAATACCAATTCGAGTTCCGCGAAACAATTGCTTTGTCCGTGGAAATAATCATGCAGCAATATAATAATTTATATAACGATTATCCATCGTTATAAAAATAAACATAACTGTATAATTTTAAATGTAAACTATAATTCTTTCTCTCTCTCCTTCTTGCAACGTGCATCTAAAATTTATCGTGCCTATCTTTGATATACGAGCACAGCTATATATTACCCGTACGTACAGGACGGAAAGAAAAAAAAATTTGATTAATCACAGTAAAGCGATGTCGGTGTAACCGATATCGTCTCGATGTACAATTAGAATATTTAGCCAAGCGTGCGTGATTGCGCAACGCGCAAATAACTTTCCGTATTCCTCGCGATAATAGGATTAGCCGCGACTACAACGGCGTCTCGTGTTAATTATGTTCGCGAAAGAGTACACGTAATGGGAGGTCTCTCGATACTGTTGTACAATAATAAATCTCGCGTTTGCGACGACGCGCTCTTAAAGTCGACGGTTTCGCGAAGCCCCGGGGCGACTTCGCGGTTCCGGCGACGAAGACGACGACGACGACGACGACGATGATGTAGGCGCTCGCAGCGGCGGCCGCATCGTCGGAATTCTCGAAACGCGTTACGCAACCTTTCGCGACTGAGAAGGCATGGGCCCCTTGAGCAAGCCACTTATAAATTTCCATTCCACGTTGACCACTCCTTCCACACGGAAACTCTCAACCGAGTATTAATTTTCTAATACGGTTCCACGGAACGTTTCACGCGGCGCGCCACGCGTATACTGGGTGTTGCCGAGATGCTCTAAGGATAAGCCTCGTCGTTCTCGTTGCAACGAAGAGGGACATCCCTCTGAAGATCGCTCGGGTACTTTCGTAACTACCCAGTATGTTCGCGGCAAGTATCGGCACGGAAACGATTCTCGGCCAGCTGGCCGGTCGACCGCGCATTAATTGCGCGGCTGAGATCACACTCGGGAAGATTAGATCCTGGTCCGAACTGTCGTCATTACTTGTCGTCATGGTTTGTGTCATACTCTCTCGACTTTGTTGCGCGGCGTCCCGTGTCGTTAAGTTAATCGCTAATAAATACGAGGCGAAACTCGTTAGAGAACACGTCATGCCCGCGCTATTACACCTGTGCCAGGCGCATATCACTTTTAATGCCGCCCATGCCGTGCTCGGATAATTTTCTTTTAATGGGCGTATATATCGTTTCTGCGCGCGGCGATCAAGCGCGGCGTATCGAGGGAAAACGCCGCGCGTGTTTAAAAGCCCGAAGGAATGGCCTTTACGAGAGCACCTGTTCGATCCGGCGAAACAATTCGCGGATTAGCGCGCGGAGCGTGCATTCTTGTCCCTCGCGTGCGTATGAAGAAATTGCGTATCAGAGACGTCTTAATTTCGCGCCAACGTCGCTGGATTTAACCGCGGCGATTCCGGCGCCGCATTCCGCGCGTTGGAATTCTGCGGAGGTCAAATCGAGGCGCGGAGTAGTAATGGCTTTAAATCATTTCCCTGGTAAGAGCGACGCTCAAACCGTTCGTATTTCTTTCTTGCTCGTTTCTTTCTTTCTTTTTTTTCTTTCTTTCCCTCTTCCTCCCTCCCTCTCTCTCTCTCCCTCTCTCTCCCTCTCTCTCTCTCTCTCTCTCTCTCTCTCTCTCTCTTTCTCTGCCGTTCGTTCTCCCTCACTTCGAAATCCTTTTGTATCCTTCCTTTCACGGGAGCAGCCACGTGACAAATGAGCCTGGGCGCCTTCGAGCGCGCATTACGTATTGGTCATGGTGAATTACGTACGGAAATACCGAGTTACGGTGTCACCGATCGTGAATGGTCGCGCACACCTCGGGGGCGAGTTTCTTCTTGGGAGGCGAGGAACCATACGCGATAAAACCGATGTTCTTATCGGGGTCCCGGCCGCTCGTGTTCCTGATAGCCGGGAAGTCGGGGCTCTCTTCGTTCCGCCTTCGACCGGATCGTTCTTAACGCGTACTTAAGAGCGGCCCTACCGCGCGCGATGCAACCGCGAAGAACCGCGAGTAATAGCCGGTATAGTCGATGAATAAGAAAGATTTATGTAACGTCTCGAAATGAGAGGCGACTTAGAAACATGCTGGATACTCGTACCTAACTGAGGCCACGATAATCCTCAAGTCACAGCATTTACGGATGATATACTAATTTCTGAGGTAGGAGGTTTCATGGGGGATACAGGCGACTTAATATGTTTGATACTTTATAGAAGCATAGAATACTGAGCAAAGCAAAATATTAGACAAGACAAGCCCATCTTAGAATTTACTGTAAAGCATTTAATTTCTTACTATATGAAGTATCTGCGATTACAGTTGTAAACGTACCGTATGTTCGTTGTTCACTTTATTAGTGAAATGAAGCTGTGTCGGTGTGAGAGATTCCAAAATGATTTGTACACAGAGAAAAGAATTTCATTGGAATTAATATTCCTATTTATATGACTGAAAGGTGTTTAATTGAAACAATATATGTTTATACAAAACATTATTTGTTTGAATAAAAATATTGTTTGATTCAAACATTATTTGACGAAAATAACAGTCGTACTTATTGATTCAAACATTGGTTCGTTTAAACCATTCCAATAAATTTGTTTGAATACAATAAAATTTATCAAGTCCAAAAAAATCGTTTTCTCTGTGCAATAAAGATCCTCCTTCGGCTTTCCGTATTTTATTCTTGAAAATATAAGCGATAGAGATTACTATGTAAAGTCGACGGTAGTTGCGTGCATCGTGAAGAAAACATTTCCTAGCAAACCACGATTAATCATACGTTAAATGCGTCTTCGTTGTTTGCGAGCGCGCGTCTCGTCGGGGAGATAAGACACACAGGATTTACCACGGTTGCGACATCGGGTGCAAAGCCGGGGAGTAAAGGTTACGATCGAAAGTAAAGTGACAAGCCAAGTGGATCGAGTTAACGACAACGTGAGCGGCCGCCAGGTCTTTCTTTCTCCTTTTCACGCTCTCTTCTACTCTCGCGTTTATCTCTCGGTCTCGCTGTCTCTTGTTCTTTCTTGCTCTTTCTTGTTCTCTGTCAGCCGCCCGATGTCGCAGCACCCACGGCGGGCAAAGCGTGAAAACGCCGGATTAACCTTTGTAATTGTAGAATTATGTGGCGATTAATAACTCGACAAGGCGTGCGTGGGACTGCCGTGCTTTGTGGCACAAACCGAGCGTGGAGATAATCATCGGTCGTGCCTGGAGCACGGACGATACGTATATACATGGTGTCTCGGATTCGTGGTCCTCTCGGTTTCACGTACTAAGTCAGACTGAAAAGGACCGATAAAAAAAATATATATATATATTTTTTTAATACTGATTTATTTCTAATTCTCTTGAGCATGTTGCTTAAACAACTAGCACAATAAAGCCTCCAAATAAATAATCGAAGTAAATCTCACACTTGATTTTCGTTTCTGAATCCAATTCAGAATCAAGTGACAACAGGAGCGATAATTAAAAGTTTCAGTCGCAATAACAATCTTGTATCGAGTCGCTCCGAATTCGCCGACGAATCTAGATGACCGAAGAAACTATCCGGCAGAGATCTGAGACACCATGTACGTGACCGCGGCTTGTATGTACACCTGGCGAGCACACGTGTACACACGCGTACTCATGCACATGCACAACGCGTTCTTGCCGGGGACATGAAGGACTAGGATGAATCAATGTCCCTCGACGAGGCGAGCCTGTTCCCGCTTCGAAAACAAGATCATCGCGACGCAGGACGGTTCGCAGGTACAATGAAGACACCGACATTCTCGCGCGAATACACGAGACCGCGTCAATTTGCTATTCTTCGCAGAATTTCTATCAAAATAATAATCTCGCTGCTGATTGGGGTAATTATTACAATATCAATTTGATCTTTACGATGAGATCAGTACGTTTTAAGTGAGCGTTTGTGTATTTGATTTGTTTGAAGATTGTAAGTATTGAGAGACATTGGTACTTTGCAATTTTTCTTGCGAGGAAAGAGCGAGAGGAAGAGCTACGTTTACCGCGCGCGACACGACGTCAGCGATGTTGCACTTCCGCGTAGATATTCTGGCTCTTGCCACCGTGACACGGGTACGACTTCCGCCATGAGAGTTAGGTGATCTCGAGTTAATCTCGCGAGGAATCCCGGACAGCAACGTGACGACGCTTAGGCATGCCCTTAGGTATCTTGCGTATGCCGTCGGGTAGTGGCTTCTCGAGACTTACAATTAGCTAAAATAGTTCTGAATAAATTCTGATTGTTACAAGTTCTAGTAAGCCAATATTATATTGTATATACAAAATGGTAATCAATACTTAAGAGGACATATACATCTATACAATTTAAACTTTTTTTATGAAAAAACGGAAAGAGGTAGAAAAGTCATGTTTATTTTATTGTAAAGATCATTATAATTTTTCTGGTATTTGAATTTTATTTAAAAATGATATAAAATGGCTTCGCTATTTAAATTATTAAATTTTTAAAAATACAGGACTACTACATCTTGAAGTCGACTCGATCGATCGACTTGCAATTTTATACATTTTTTCTAGACTAGTGAGGTAGGATTTTTTTTTTTAGGATATTAAGATTTTTAACGCAGCCAAGAAACAAGCAAATATTTATAGTGAGAAACCATTACGTTGACTTTGACTAATTGTCATTTTGTACAAACACATTTCAAAAAACAGTTACATCAAGCACTTATTTATTTTTCAACTTTATCAAGATGCCATTTAATTTTTTTATGAGCAGCAGTAGTCACCGTAAACGTTTTTAAAAAACAATTTTGGAAAACTTTAATGGCGATGTCATTTTATATTTTTTAATAAAATCGTTAAATAGAGAAAAGAATGATCTTTACAATGAACTAAACTTTTTTAAATCTCTCCGTTGTTCCATTAAAAAATTCCCAAAGTTAGATCTTGTTTTCATTCGTCTATTATGTATAATACACGTCCTCTTGAACCTGTGACCAAGTCTTAAAATTGCATCGTAAGATCTCACAATCAGAATCCGATCTACTAAGCTTAGCGATCAACCTTTGCATAGGATCCGAACGCGAGGGACTCATTAATTCGTGAGTGCGCGTTAATTAATCGTCGTGTCCCCAGAAATTAATTGACCGGAGTCCGGTCGCTGCCGACCGCTCGCTTTCAGTGATTTACGGAAATTACGAGGAAGTTCCGCAGTCGAACGGTAGAATGGCGCGCGGTTTCGCCGTTGGCTTTCCTAAATCGCGACGTCGCAGCTCGATACTGCGGCCAAGATTCACCTCGGACAAAGGGGTCTTTCGTCTGCAACGCATCGACGACATCGGCGATCTTCGAGGGCGATCGATATCGCGGCGCGTTACTCTTGCTACCGATCGTCGTCGCTCCGGTTTCCCTGTATCGTGTCCCGATACACTATCAATCGTCGGCATTTCGCAGACGCGTTCACCCACGCCGGGGCCCTCATTAGAAGTGGCTCGGTACGAACAAACGCGCGTGCGGAAATGTGCGGAGAAAGGAATTCACGCAACCCCGAAGAGCTTGGTTCGGGGTCGAGGAATCTTCAGGCATATTGAGTTACCGTGGCGGTAATCTCAAACGAACGGGCGAATTTACGTTCGCGAGGGTACGCCCCTCCGTTTTCTCCCGAGTCCATCGATTCTTCGAGGTCGCGAGCACTCTCGCCGTTTACCCGATTTGCTCTCGGTAATCGAAATCCGGTACACCGGATGCGTGCCGCCGGTGACAGAACAGTGGGCACACCGGCGCAGAGTATCGCCGATACTTGGGTACATCGATACTTTGTACTCACGAACGGAACCGTGCGCCGTTCGTTGCGATCCGATCGGACTCACGCGCTCGCAAATGGCAACGGCATCGCTGCCGCGACGACAAAAGGACGCGGCGAGGATGAGTTTTAAGGGATGCGGCGCGCTCCGTCGGGTTAACGAACCCCATGCAGCGAGACGCGGTCGCAGATCTCGCGTGCGGATTTCGATCGTTATCCCATCTAAGGGAGCGAGACACGCTCGTGCGCCTCGCAGGTGCGTCGTCGTATTTTCCGTAACGAGCCGGCCGTGGCGAAACCGCTATGCGACAAATACGATTCGTTTGTTCGACGCCGCCTACGGAATGATTCTCTCGGATTCTCGGATTCTCTGTGCTTTGCTTAAATCAGGGACTTCCTGATAATCTCGAAATAGATCTTTCTTAACCCACTTGCGTGACTTTCAACGTGTTTTTTTCTGTAATTATAAATTCTGTAATTATAAATATACACTGAGAGAAATCGTTTGGTAGAACAGTGATCAAATAAATTTTATAGTTACTGGTAACAAAAACTTACATTTAACAAAACTTTTTGTAATTTGTTGTATGAAAATAATTATTTGGTTAAGGTTACAAATTGTTTGATCAAAACAACTACATATTTAGTAACTATCACTATAAAATTCATTTGATCATTATTCAACCAAACTTTGGTTGATTTTACCAAACATTTCTTTCAGTATATGTTTTCAAGATAAAATGATATTATACAATTTTCAAAGATTAGAAATTAAAAGAAATCCATATTTTTAAAACTACTTTGTTACATGGTATACACTGAGAAAAAGTTTCTATGTTCGAATCTTTTCCTTGATTTAAATAAATATTAGCTAGTATAAAATAATTTGTTTTTAGACTTGGGAAATATTTTTTTAATCAAGGAAATGAATATTAAAATATATTTACTTCAATATAAATAATTAGTAAATTTACGATTTGCATCTGGGACCGTTTCACGCGAATGTTAATGAGTACAAACTTAAACGAATTACATCGATAGTTTTCGTAGAAATTGAAACAATTCTCTGCTTTCTCTTTTTTCTCTCTAATGATTGCATTTACGACAATGTACTACTCTAATATGCAACGCTTGTATTTGTACGGTATTATTCGTAAAAATTAAACTGAAGAAATCAGCTGATGCAACGCAATGCGTGAGAATATGATACGATGCGACATGCTCGCGATTTTCACAGCGGGGCGACACAGTAGGTGCGGACAGTCGGTGCATAGCGTCTTGTATGAGAAAATTGATTTTAACGGAACGTGTTCGAATGATATTTACCGCATCATTTTCTCTCAGAAGATGCTCTCTCAGCGGATCATGCGCGTATCGGAATAAGTGCTCGTCGAACCGCGGAGAAAATCGGCTGTCAAGAGGAAGTTCTCATTCCCGGTAGTTGCATTCGCGAACTACCGGGCTACCAAGCTAAAACAATCTTCCATGTATGGTTATAGTAATGCGCTCGCGGTAACAGTAAACAAGTATAACAACAAATAAGTTTTATAACAAGCTATTTATCGTTGTTATTATCGTGGCGCATTCTCGCAACGAAAATTATTACACTACTTGTTTTATAACGATCCATATGCCATCATATTGTTCTTTACTATGCGCGTTCGCTACAGTTATTATTATACTACTCGTTTTACAACTACCTGTTTGTTATTTTATACTTGTTTGTTATTGCACGTGCTACTCGAGACTACTCGGACCTGACGCTTCGGCGTATGCTAATGGTCTCGTTAAGACCGCTGGATTTACGTCCGCGTTGTGTACGTATTGCGACGGCAGAAGGCGGATTGCGTAAAAGGCACAATGTGTCGTGCGAGAACGGCCGGCGTGCGAGAAAATGCAAGGAATCGCCGGGCCGAGGAGATTGCGCGCACGGGTAGACGTGCGCAGATGCATAAATTCAGCCGGCTGACAAAAATCGCGTGACACCCCGGCGTCGCGCGTCTCCGCAAATATCAATGGTCACGTCGGCTCTCCCACGGTACACACGGCAAGTATGTTACATACGTAGACGCGGTCGCAACTCGCGCAGACAACAACAAGGCGATCGAGCGAAGTGAGAAAGTTTCTAGCCGCCGCGCCGCCGCGCGATTTCTTGCGCGCCAAGAAACACCATTTACATCCTGTGTGTCACGTTATCTTCCTATGCCGCTTCGCGGCGCCAAGCGTCTCGTGTTTGCAAGCTGAAGTCTGCAAAGTGCACGCGGTCAGACATCCCCGGCGTTGGAAGTTCCCCTTTGGAAATGTCATGACAGACTTCGCGGGAAGAAACCGCCGCGCGCCGGCAGTGAATTGAGGAGAGACGCGAACGACCCGACGGCTGCGTCTCGTCTCGTCTCTCGCGAGATAAATAAAAAGACGAAGAATAAGGCAGGGGAATTTTACGCGAATTTCGGCGGCCGCACGTCGCGCGCGTGCGGAATATTTCACGTCGCGGGCCGCGCTTTGTTGCGCGTTTTACCGCGAGAGATAGGCGCGCGTTTCAATATTAAAATCATTGCCTGAAAGGTTTTGCCCGCGTTCTCGCTCTCTGTCTTTCTCGCTATCATTCTCGTGTATACGTACGTGTGTATGTGAGGGTGTACCGCGAGCGTGCGCGCGCGCGCGCGCGCGGGTGCATTTCGAGCTGACTCATACACGCGAGAGCGTTACAACATATCGATCCTCGCGCGATGCAATTAGATATTCGTAATACGTAACAATTTATATTAATCGACCGTTGCGCGCCGGTCGCAACAAATCGAACGGAATTTCACGGTTCCGTGGAGTCGCGCAAGGCAGGTAGAAATACTTTCACGAGATATCGCGCTCGCCCGCGCGCACGCATATAAAGGACCTTTTTTTTCTGCGCATTATTAATTAAACCTGGTCGACTAATTCTTCGCGGCCTTATGCAACTTGCCCCGACATAAATTTTACGACTGTGTCGCGTCGTACCGCCTCGCCCGAAGTCCCGTTAATAGTCTACAAATTGTCGCTCGCTGCGAGTCGCATCCATTACACTGACCATGCAAAAACATAAATGTTCGCGGAATAAAGCCAGTTTAATGGGGCAGTTATTACCAAGCGGACGGTCCATAATTCGCACTTGCCAATTGTGTCACATAAATAATAAAATCAGTTAACGGCTGGAGCATAAAGCAGAATTGAATAATTAGGATTTCCTTTTCCGCGGCGACAAAAACTTCTGTTAGGATGTTCGTATAAAGGAGGAGAAAAATTCCATTTCTTATTATCTTGAAAGAACAATCTCTCGAGATTATAAAATAAAACAATAAAATAGGTATGATGAAATGCAAGTAAAGATTAGACGATTTAAGTATAAGGCAAGAATCCATTACTAAACAAAAAATTTTAGGAAATAGGAAAAACTAAAATTAATTAAATTGCTAATTATCTCATTAGAAAATTAGAGCAATTTACGATGAAATTCGATATAAGTATAATATAAAGGCTAAGAAGAGATTTTAAATGTCTATAATATATTTGAGAGAGAGTCGTTTAAATTTTCAATTTTAAGAGTTATATTTATTTTGCAATATAGAATTAAAACCATATAATACATATTTGTACACTGAGAAAAAATTTCTAAAGTTTAATAAATATTTACTTATGGTATATACAATAAATATTTATTCTATAAGAAAAAATGATACCTAAATTAATTAGTGGTTCTTGTATTATATAAATAAATATATATTTGCATTTAGTAAATATATTATTAGTACCATTCGAATAAATATTGATTAAAATTTAGTAATTTTTCCCTCGGTGTATATATTTTCTTATCTATAATAAACATTTACAATAGATAATTCTGTAATGACAAATTATTCGCATATATTATAATAATGTATATCAGTTTTGATTGAATGGACATTAAAACTCATCGAATCTATGAAGTTGGCACGATATTCTGCTAATATGAAAAAAATACATAGAGTTCCAGTGGCACTTTTCATAGTTCCAGAGTTCCTTGTAAAAATAATGAAGTTCTGCATTTTTTATCCCAAAAAAACAAAAATGAAAAAATATGCTAACTTTCCGAATCTAACACAGCATCATCTTTTCTAAAGTACAAGAAAACAATAAATATTAATACATTTGACAAGAGTTCCAGTTAGTACTATCAGAATTCTATCGATGATTGCAATTAAAAAAAAAATTCACACGATTAACATTTTTTTTTTGCACTAAAATATTAAACATACCACGACACTTGGATAAAAAGGTCGTGCTGCTTATTTATCGCAGGTCCATCGACAATTTTTGCCAGTTCTGGCAGAGTTTTATGCTATACAATCATTTTAAAAAATAGTTCTGGCGATTGCATTTTTTAAAAGTAATTTTTTAATAAGTGCAAAAAAATGTTAATTGCATGAATTTTTTTTGAAACTGCAGCGATAGAACTCTGATAGTACTAACTAGAACTATTGCCACTTTAGAGAAGAAGATATCATGCTAGATTCACGAAGTTAGCACATTTTTTCATTTTTGTTTTTTATAAGATAAAAAATGCAGAACTCTTCGTTATTTTTATAAGGAACTCTGGAATTCTATGTATTTTTTTCATATTACAGAATGTCGTACCAACTTCACAGATCCAAACTCGTCGCACTTTTCCAAAGCTAGGATGTGAAAAACGGCCAGCACGCCGTATGAAACATGCGTTTTGTGCGTGTTGCATTATGCAGGTTTGACTCGAGTTGAATCGAGTAGAGAGTTGGATGCTGTCATTGTACTCGCCGGAGAGATGTCTTCATCTTACATGTCGCCGTGTGTAGCAATAAGCCACAACGCAAGAATTGGAAATCTCCTTCTGTCCTTCTCTCCTTCTCTCTCTCTTTCTCTCTTCTCTCTCCGTTTCGTTTTACGCACATTTACCTGTGACTCTTGTTAACATATTTTTCGCCCTCGCCCTCTTGCGGAGAGAAACGAGTCGCTGCACGCGAGCACGCATGGTCACGTACGGTCACGCACGGTCTTTCACGCACTCATACGGGCCGATACACTTGCCATACATCAAGACGATCGGAGGAACGGAGAAGGAAGAGGGCTTCTCCCTTCTCTCTTCGAGACTAATTTCCGTCAGTGCGACGAAACTCGGCAGGATTTTCGCTCGCGCGATGACGACATTCACGGGGCGTTGACGGTTCGATGACAAATCGCGCAATTTAGTGAGTAATACGAAGGCGAGATGCGGACGACGATTGGCGAGCCAAGAGACGGAAAGAACCGTGAAAGAGAGAAGGAGAAAGAGATGAACGAGGACACACGCGCTTTCGAGAAATATTGCATCGCCCGGCCCGCGGCGATATATCACGCGCTCTCGAGATTAAAGTTTGCATGGTATTGCTTTTAACGTTATGTTCATAAATTGCTTCGATTTTTAACGAGCCCGCGGCCGCGCGGAGCTATATCGGCGAGATTCTTTACGGGAAATTAAAAAAACGCCGGTAATTTAATTGCGTGCGAATATACGGGCCCGTCCTCTCTTCCTCTCTCGCTCGTTCTCGACGGATTCATATCGCCAGCGAATTTTTTACGTCGCGCGCGTTTTTCGGCGCAAAATTTCGCCATTCTTTTTTTTTTCGCTCATCCCTTCTGTGAGTAAAAACGATAAGTCGTCTGATTATTTGTTTCAATAAAAGTAATAGAAAAGATTGACTCGTCCCTTACTGGTTTCACGTGCTTGCAACCAACGTAAAGATCGTTTTACGTGCTACGGTTTGGAATTTCGGACGAATAACTGAAATGAATAAAATCGGATGTATCAATCTCTACTTGTCCGTTACTCTCTTAATGCTCAGCTCCATTATTTAGCGTATATAAATCGAAATAGGAGATAGAGAACTATCTTCATTAGTAACGCTGATTGGCACGAATTCGAAAGATCAATTCGTAAGGAAATTTTATCAATTAATCAAGCTGGATAACGTAGATAATAACTTGTAACTTCTTCAAGACTACACTTTCTCGAGCGTAAAACGTATGGAAAGGTCGTACGCCGTGCTTTGAAGGGGAATAAGAAGAATGGTTTATCCAAATCATAATGTTAGATATGATACAGAGAAAGCACAAATTTAGTTAATCGCAGTTAGCATCGACCACGTCAGACATATCGATGAAACTAGTCATTAGGGTACTCGATACCCGAGATACGGTAAATACGGCTCTTCCTTCTCCCGCCACTCGACTAGTGTGCGAGTTCGTCGAGGTCACCAGACCGACTTTCTCCGCATCTGACCATCGACAGGCCGCGAGATCGATAATAATCAGGCTGATGCTTAATTGTCCGTCAGCCGCTCGTAACGGGGCGCCTTAAGTGTTTGACGATGCGCGACTGTTAAAAGCGCCGCGTGAACTTTGAGGGAGCCGCGAGTGAGATTATAAAGTGCCTCGTAAGAGCACTTTTTCGGTTGCGAAACCTGTTCGCGCTTCATTAGTGATAACAATGGATGAAAGGTCCCGTCGTATGGTTAAGTGACGCAACGCGTGTCGGGGAACGGAGTTACGGCTAATTGACGCGGCGCCATCAATGGCGTCGTTAATCTGACGAAAATCCATTGTCGATTTTTAATTACAGTGACGTAAGAGAGACATGGAAAAATTCTATTGATCTGTGGTAGACCTGTGTATTAGATCCGTGTTCATTTCCTCGCTCCATGCAAGTATATAATCCTGACGCGAAACGCGACTTTTCCAGTATCGCACGCGGGTCGCATAAATGAAATTCGATTCGGAAAGCGACAAAATGTAATGTGAGATATGAATCTCTGTTTTTCTGGATAGAGGAGGGATTATCTTGTATTTCGCGTGGTTTGTTTTGATTCATAGCGACCGATTAAAAGTTGGTAGTAACTAATTAATTCGTAAATCAACGGCTATCGAAGCCGGGTGAAATTCCAGTGAGCTTGGTTAACGCCTCGGCCGTGCCACACCTGCGAAATGGAAGCGTTTCCTCGTTCGCGGGCACACACGTGCTGTATGTCTACTTTATTCGTGCGACGTCGTTAGAATATCCTTTATCTCGCGAACCTACGTGGCACTATCCTTTTATGGCGTCGGCAGATATCGCGAAGAATATACCGCATAGTAGGCGTATGTAGAAACGACGTGTTACGACCTCCGCGAATGCATCTTTACGAGCAATGATCGGGTGACTCTTCGATAATTTATGTAATGTAACGTAATAGCGCCGTCGCGAAAACGACGTGCGTTCCTTTCTCCATGGATACAATTGCTTCGATATATACACAAAAAAGAAACAATGTACATTCTGTTGAATGTTACACACAGTAACCACCCATTTACTTCTAATTAGAGACATATTACACAGTAGATGTATAATAGACAATTACTACTGTTGGCTCTATCAAATTAAATTCTTTCTCGAATCTCATCTTTGAATCGAATAAATAGCGAAAAGAATTTATGTTCTGCATATAAACTTAAATATGTAATTTTTACAAAATATTGTTGAGTTGTATATTTTAATGCTAAAATTAATACATTTTATACATTCATTAACTTATAAAAATGTATAAGATTTGTTTTTCTAATGCACAGACATATCTATTTGTAATTTATGATTTAGAAATATGTTAGCAGACAATTGAAAGATTTGCTGCAACAGTAGGCAGTTAATCACTTTAAGTTTAAAGTTCATTTTCATTGTTTTTTCAAAATATAGATAAGCTGACTTTTGCAGCCTTTTAATTGAAATATCTGTCTCAAAAGGAGTTTAATCTCAAGAAAAAATCCAAAGTTTCCAATTTCTATAATGCGGCCGTAATTGCTAATTTATCGTATATTCAATTTTATTATTTTCATAAGACAAAAGTCTTAACGGAGCGACTAGTTGTCTCGCTCACTCAGGCACACGTGGATAGTAGCAAAATTCCGTTAGAGACCGAGGGGCTCCGCATATCTCACGAACTCTATTAATATGTATGATTGGCCACAATCATATAGGAGAATAGATTCCCGCGGGGCATTTGCGGAACACGTTGCAGCAGGGGCAGATGTTGCCGGCCCGTGTCACCGCATAAATCGCAAAACGCCGCCAATTAGTCGATCCCACCAATTACACGACGTGAAATTAGAAACCGCCAGTGGCATGTCGGCGTGCTCGTACTACCGCTGATCTATCACGAATCCTATTATGTGCTCGTCCGCGTCAAACGTATGCCAGTCGATGATTGATATATTTTTTCAAGCAACACATGTATTTGTGATTGAGAGCGTTACCAATAACGGAACCATTGTGAAATTGACTACAATATATCATAATAATAAAATGTACAGCTCGCGCGCGTGATTCAAAATAAGTAAAGTTACGATTCAAAATATTGATATGTGTCGATGACGCAATTTTCGTTCATTTATCTTTTTACATTAACGATAGTTTGCAAATATAAAAGATAACATAATTGAAAGTAATATAATATGTATGTGTATGCGTTAATTTGTGGTTTGTTAAAATTTATGCAATGTTAATATAATAATAATTATTAAATAATGGTGCTCGTTAATTAAAAGCAAAAAAAATTATTTAGCTGTCTTGCTAAACTTCAGATATACATATGTAATAATGTAAATATATTAGAGAGGATACAATTTTCTTTTATCTTCAATAGGCGGTGTTATTGCAGGAAGAATATTGACAACAGAGAAAAAAATCTGAAAAGGAATACATATCAATTTTTACTTTGCTTTTTTTCTCATAGCTTATAATATAAGAAAAATCTTTTACAATGATTTATATTAATATTATTTGTAATTGATTTAAAAACTTTTTAATTAACAGAAAGTGATAGATAGACAGACGGAATGTTTCTTAAAGAAAATTGAAACTTAATTGAAATTAAGTTTCTTAATTGAATTGCATATCAGAACAAGTTTCTGGAAGTTCTTGGATTTAAGAGGACAGAGATAGTAATATGATCGTTGACATCTGTTATTATTAGCCCGTACCGTATGGCGCGATGCGACTGTCCGTTATTTCCCTTTAATACGATAACCGTCTCCGCGAAATTCCATCGTTGTAGCGCCCACCCAGCTTGCGGTACCGGCATTCTCCGGCGCTCATTGACGCTCTCGCGGTACTGAATAAAATGACGCTAACTCGCCGCGAGGTGTACCGTACGTTGCACGCGGAAGAGCGGGTGACGTGTCAGTCGATATAATCGCGAATGGCAACGGTTGTGGGAGGAAATGGAGGAAGGAGGTTTCGGAGTAGGACAAGGAAGAGCGTCAAATGAAGCGGCGAGCGAGCAAAGACGAGAAAGACAAAAGCACGAGTTAGGAAAAGCGAGAAGTCGGAATGAAAGGAGAGAATGAAGGAGAAGAAAGAACAGAGTGCGCAACGTGAAGTCAAAGAAAGAGAGAGAGAGAGAGAGAGAGCATGGTACATCCGTGAGGTGTGGTGGCAGGCAGGTGAGCGGGTGTGCGCGTTTCACGTTGGCATTTGCTAATGGCGATACTTCACGGAGGAAGGGAGAGAGCAAGTTTCTTCTCTCTTCGGGATGAAGAAGAACGAGGAAGAGAGCCGGGAGGAAAGCGAGAAAAAAAGAGGCACGAGCGGGGGCGAGGGAGGATTTGCCCCGAAGAAAAGAGTCACCAGGCACGTTATACCGGCATTACCCCTCTTGTTCGTAGCGCCAGGGGCTCGAGCAAGATACCCGGGCCCGGACCCGACGAGAGGATGTACAGAGGAGTGCAGGACGCGAGCACACCCACCTACGATGGGCCGAGCAACGATATATTACTCGCGCACCTCGTGACACCTCACCTGCCGGCTCGCTGCCTCTCTCTTCCGTTTCTCCTTCTGCCGGCCTGTCGACCTCCTTGTTTTTCTTAGTCTCTTTCTTTCTCTCTCTCTCGGAGCGCGTTGTCTCGGTATTCGTTTCCTCGTGGGTGGATCGCAGCCCGCGGCTGCATGCGCAACTGCGGAACAAAGTTTGCGTCCGCGAAGGAGCTAACAGTTCACCGTGTCGGTCGTAAAACGCTGCTTATCCTGATCGACTGAGATTCCCGGAAATTGGTGACAAGAGGTCACGACTAGGTTATGACTAGGTTATAACTCGCATATCAGTAGTTACCGAAAATCAATTAGATAATCGCTAAAAAATTAAAATAGCAATCAAATCTAGAACAGCAAATTTGGAGAATTTAATAGAATCTTCGTAGGATTAGACGCGATCTATCTTGCGTGTCTTGATGACCACGGATGTTGTTTTTAATAAAAATGTAGAATCCATGATGCGCGACGTAATGAATCGATGACGAATAGGCAACATTTCACCGACTGAGGGCGAACACGTAAAAAACGCGCCGCCACACCCGGCACGGCAAGGTAGTTCGCACTCTGGTCGATCGATCGAACAGATCTGCGAACAGATTCGATTCATCAGCGCATACATATATGCACCATAATTCATCGTCGTGCACGCTGCGATGTAAAGTTACATATTTGCAAAAATATCGGCGGTTGAAAAATTTGCTTTTAAAATAATATAATTTGCTATTGAAAAAAATTTTTTTTTTTTTGTAAAAATGATTGTCGATAACGCGTAAATCGAGGGATGGTCGCGTCGCAAATTGGATCGACGTTCTCGGCTCTTGTCGAGTATCGGAGAGAAACTCGACACGGCGAATGGGTGCTCTTTACCTCCCGCGGTCCGACACTAATATCCTTACTGTATTGCTGTATCGTCGAGGAGGCTAACGTTGCGCAATGCTTTCCGCCGGGATACGAGCGAGCACCTACTTTCTCGGAGCGATAAAACGGATGAATTATTAATGACGTTAATGACCGCGCGCGACGTCTGTCGCCGTTTGATAAGGTGCGCTTGGTCTCGGGTGAGAGTCGCGGGGCCTTTTCGAGTCCACCAACGGTGACGAGGTATTTTTAAGGGGAGTACCACACACAGTGACAAAGGTTGACCACCATAAAATATATACGTGATAGTTTCGTTATCTGTTTAACAATAATATGTATTCTTGCGGGAAACAATTTAAATTCCGAAACTTGCTACGATAGAAATCAGCAAGTAAAAAAGAAAAAAAAAAATAGTAATAGGTATGAATATTTTAAACTGAAAGAGATATAGCGATACGCGCTTGTACGCTGTTTAAAATCGTGGCAAGTATAGGCATTCTTTCATCGTATGCCGCGTAACTTCTCAAGCGGAACGTTGTCGCGCGAGAAAACGGTTTTCCCTTCCTTCGCCTACCGACGCAATTTTATCGTCCGCGGTGCAACCCCGCCACATTCCGTCGCGCAAAGTCGAAATCCCGCGGCCCGCGGTGCTGAAGGAAGAGGCGGGGTATGAGAAGCCGGCGACATTTAACTCGGCAATCGGTAGGACACCTGTGACATTTCATTAAGTGCCGCATGGCCGCGCTCGGCGCGGCAAGGGAGCGACAGCGTGTGGATGCGGACGGGAATAATAAAAACGGTGAGGGACGGCGGCACTTGAGAGAGCAATGCGCGCAGCGAGATGCAGCCGAAGGAAACGGTTTGAAAGGGAGAGAGAGAGAGAGAGAAAAAAAAGCGGGAGAGAAACACGCCGACCGGTGTTCGCGGCGCAAAGTGGATTCATTATGTGGTGGTCCCGCGGAATCTGCCGCATTTGCATCGCGCGGTAGCAGTCGCGGCCGTACACCGAGGAGGACGCGGGCATTAGTCCGCGTCCTCGGATGCCGCGGCGCGCATTTAACATCGGTAACGGTCCGCGAATCGCCGTGTCCGCTGACTGCGAGAGCGCCGACTGCTCGTTTCCGGACAACGCGACTACGAGCCTCCTGAGACGATTGATATTCATTCTGCTAATGCTCACAAGAGATTGTCGCGAAAAAGAAAACTTGTTGCTTTCGCAAACGAGAAAAGTAGTTTGCATAAAGGAATAAATAGTAAATGCAGGAATACAATAATGATAAATAATTTATTAAATTGGTATAAAAACGCGTGTTGAATTTTTAACCAAGATCGGGTCTAATCTTTGTCAAGGTAAAATTATCTTCAACTTTATCAAAGAGTTTATGAAAACGGCACGGTTGAGAATAATATTTTCGGATTGAGGATAATAATAGATTTCTTTAATGAGATTGTTAAAGTGATCCATGTTTCGAAAATTTTAATTAAAGGAATTTGATCCAGTTGAATGTATGTTTTTTTTTACGCGCATTAAATTGCGTGTTAGATGTAATATATATTTGTGTATAATTTTGCGTACCATGGGTGTTTAATACACCGCTTCGTGAATTTTAAATCACGCTGTTGCATATTTTAAATCAGATTCGGTTAACCGTAATTGACTTGCGGTATTAATTTCAGCAATAATTTCGTGCTATTAATTTAATGGCATGTTCAACAATGGCCGATTTCACACGGCTCGAGCGTAAACACCCACCTTCGTCCGGCCGCGCATAACGAGCATGGATGCATAGTTCCGATACACACGTAAATCACGTAAAAGTATCGGATCTCCACGGATTACGCGTTAATTTAATCGATCTCATAAACCCGCATTAACACTTAAATATCGCGATCTCAATCAATCATCGCTATAATATCGATTACACTAACTAAACTATACCATAATGTTAATGATGCAGGAAATTGACACCATATATAAAACGATCATCATATTATTCCCTAAAGAAAGTATATTTAAAAGAACGTACATTTATATCTGTTCGTATTTAGAAATTCAAGTACACTTACGCGTTATAACACAAATTTTTCGTCGGATATAAAATGTAAATGTGTATATTAACTTTTAAGCTTTAGGTCCATCGTGGACTTAATCCACGAATTTTTGCTCGAATTTTAAGTAAGGTAATGAAGATATTGAAAAAAAAAAACACAAACCTAATTTAGTAGAAAGAAACATTAACTATTAATTATATATAGTTTAATTATGGCTAAATATCATGAGCACGGTATTATTAAATCACGTATACATTCTTTATACCGGAAGACTTTCGATAACTTACAATAAAATTTAATATATTATGCTTATAAAAAGAATCTTGTAAATACGTAACGTATAAAATGTAGATGGATTACATATTGATGTAGCTTTTTATAATTTCAACAGTGACTGTCGTAATATCGAGAGAGAATACATGAATATTGCAATTAATATTAATTAATAATTGCAATTAATACTAATTAATATAATTTATTAATAATCAGATATTATAATAATGAAACAATTATTTACTTCGCTTGTATCCATCGTAGTGATACATAAATTATAGAGGTTTTTCGCACTTTTCCCAATGTGCCCCAATCGCTTGCAATTTCATTTGACTTCTCCGTAATTTTTTTCAACTTCTTTTAGACTCGCGGCAACTCTGTTGTTGCACGCAATTAAGAGTCAGTCTGTATAAAGCGGTGAACTCGAATGGCCGAATTGTAATTGCCATTATTAAGTTTCCGGGAACCTCGCGGTGCAGCTTTATCGAGGGGCAGCCTCGCGCAGACTGCACGGCTTGCACGCTGTCATTGGCCGAGACGTTGGCCGGGGCCCCTCCTCGGCGAGGTGCCGGTAATTAAAGATATTATCAACGGTGCGTGTCGCCCCGATGCACGTGAGAGGCGACTCATACACACGTGTGCGCACGTACCATGCCGCGTACGTGGTACGTACCCGGCAACGACAACGAGGACGACGACGAAGACGACGACCGTAGGAAACCATAACGAGTGCATCGCCGGTTTCGCCTTATTGCGAAATCCATGAACGATCGCGATTCGTACCTTATTCAAGAAACAACATCCGTGATGTTTATCAGTAATTTTCATACGATTGTCGAATTCATTATAAAGGCTACAATTTTTCGCAGAAATGAAGTACAATTAAGTTCAGATTTAATTATTGATATAAGAAAATTTAGGGGATCAATTTAGTGTTTCCAATTTTTTTAAAAATAAAATCTGGATCTAGGGAGGGAAGACAATATATTTATATTTTATTTAATATGTTATATTAACTTTTGTCATTAGTCGTGAAAAATAGACTTTCTAAAAATATTATGTGAATCTTTGGAATAGAATAGAAGAGTCGTACTAATTGCAAACCGATAAGTAGAACATCCATCTATGATCAGACCTTTGGAAGAAGAAAAAGACGTTTCAGACAATCTTGTGTAGGTGTTCAGTCTGCTAATCGCATTAGTACATTGCGCGAATACAACGCACAAATGTAATGTATGTGTTATTATTTATGCATGTATCAGATATAGCACATATATATGTATTCACGAGCGCAAAGTACCGGCGGGATATTGAGCCATCATCGCAGATCCGGGAATTGTGCGGGGCGGTCCATAAAACGCGGCTCCGCGTTAGGCCTCCGTCGGGGTAATTTACAATGCTGGACATCGCTGCCGGTTTATTACCAGGTTGTTTATTTTACGGTTGCTATGTCTGTGTGTGTGCGTTTCATGATTCTCTCTCTCTCTCTCTTTCTCTCCTCCCTCTCTCTCGTTTTTCTTCGACATCTCCAACGACCAATGCATGGTACATCTCTTTCTCCTTCTTTATCATTCCTCTCTTTCTCTCTTTCTTTTTTCCCGCGATGCATCTACCGGAACATACTGGACGACGTTGGTTCTTTTGCCATGCTTTCAATGACCCGCAGCAGCCTTCCTGCTGTCTTCCCTCCCCCGCGGCCTTCTCCTCGCCCTTCGCTCTGATCGGATATTGGATGGTTTCTCATCTTTGCTTCGTATAGTTCTACTTGTACTTTACTACGTGGCTACGCGGGGAACGCACTGTGCATATAGTTGCAAATTGCGTTCTAGCAACCGCCGTATACGGCGAAACGACCGGCGGGATTATCTCCGAACATTGTTTAGGTGGTTACCCAGCTGTCCGCGGCTGAGTTGCTCGAAGAGAGAAACGAAGCATCGAGATCTGCGAGTTGGAAATCGATAAAAGTACGAAAAATGCCAATAACCGTCGAACGGTAATGATGGTTTTGATGAAACTCACGTTTTGCATGATCGACGAATCATCATTCGTCCGAACTGTCAGCGCGATTATCGAGTCTCGGATCGCAATAAAGTCGCAATCAAATCAAACGAAACTTCTCTTTGCAAGGAAGGTAACTCTCTAAGGTGAGCGTGCACCTGTCATTGTATGAGGTCACTCACGAGAGAGCTACCTACATCTATCATCGGTGCAGTCACGATCTCGGGATACTCGGAGAACGATCCCTGCCGGTCGTTAATTCCCTTAGAATTACTTCCGAACGTTATTTATGAACTTCCTCGTGTAGGAAAGAAGAATAAGAGATGGTTTATCATGCAGTGGAAATTTGTAAATCTAAACAATACGGTCGGGGATAAAAGTTTGTGCTATCAGCAAATCGCTTTACATAACACGCGAAAAGATGTTATGTGAGAGTGCTACTTGCATCTATGGAGCGGTGCAGTCACGAGTTCAGGAACGGCGGGAACGAAGAAACTTGATTATCTTTGGACGCGCGTATTAATCTCACTAAGATTATCTCGGCACATTGTTACCGGCTGTCCGCGTTGAAACTCTTCGAAACGAAGATAAAAACATCGGAATGTTTTTACCATAGAGAGGGAAAGTCGATAAAATGGATAAGAAGTCTAATGATTGTTATTAAAATTAAATAGGGAGATGTGAACTTATTTAACAGAAATAAAATTACATGAACTCGTTTAATAGAAGTCTTTTCATTAAAATTTAGCTCAGAATTCTCAGGAGACCTCGTGCAATTCTCCGCGTCGTTCATCGCGATCGCAGAACCTGTCGAGCGATTCTCGTACATGCCTGAGGATCGAGCAGCGAGCTCCCGAAGGGCGGACGTGCACTTGCCGGTCGCATTGCGCGAGGTCATCCAGAAGAGGGGTGAGAGAGAGAGAGAGAGAGAAAGAGAGCTACCTGCATCCGTGCAGTCCGGTGCAGTCACGAGCGGGCCAAGTAAAGCGAAGGGGTAGAGCGAGAGCGGGAAACGAGGCAGAGATCGACCGGCCGACCGTTCCTGTCTACCGTCCGTGTCGGACCGAGAGAACCGCGAGATTATGGCCGCGTGTAGCCGCGGAGGAGAGCGACTTACTATCACCGCTTAGGCGCGGTGGGTGTCGGTGCCGGGGCGTGTGAACGCTGTGACATATGCGGTGTGTCGCTTTCTTTAATCGCCTCTGGCCGCGCATTCGCGCCAGGTTCGTACACATATATTGCTGCATATACCTATTCGCTTCAACTTACCTTGCGACTCGCGAGCGTCATCCGTACTTTACGGCGAGCGTGTCCACCTCGCTCGAGGTGCTCCGATCTGGTAAATGTGCGCTTCTGCATTTACCTAATATAAGAGGAAACGATTGCTTTCTCATATACAGAAAATATTGGAAAAAATTTCCCGCAAAGAAGAGAAACACAAATTATGAGCAAAGCAGTTAAATATCAGATGCTGCAGTTAAATATCACCACTATTTATTTGATTACATATCTTTGAGTAGGATAGAAGTCTGACAAATATGATTTCAAGCTACCGGCTTTTGTATGACTTAATCATTCAAATATAGCATTCGAAATTTGTAGGAAATGAAACGTTTTAAATTTGTGTTGTCATTAAATCTATTTTATAGTTGTAAAGCTGAATAATACTAATCTTTAGCTAAATTGTTGAAAATTTATAAAATATAGTTTTATTACTTTTGGGAAAATGTTCGAACTATTCTATTCGACAGAATTCTCATTAGCTTTTTTCATCATCACGAAGCGATTCTTTCATTCTTTTGTAAACTATTAAGCCATAGAATCGTGCGCATTTTTCTGACATTTTTATCGGAAAAGAGCTAAACTTATGCAGATCAAAGAATTCTGGTTACCTCGCCTAGCAAGGCGCGAAATTTTTGATGCCTAGCGTAAATTCGTCCTGAAGGAAGCTCTCTCTCTTTCTCGCTCGCTCGCTCGCTCTCTTTTTCAATATCCAGCCGCGGATTAATAACACGATAAATTTAATGTTCATCCACGTGGGCGTGCAGGATACGCAAGAGTAGGTAGAAAGGAACGTAAGTTAGGAAAAGAAGAAAAATTACGTGTCGCATTGAAATCTCATTTCCGCAATTTAATTTGCTAATTAACATACGCGCGATGGACGATCGTCCCATATGTCTGTCACTTACGAAATTCATGAGTATATCAATGGTTTCGAAAAGTGCGAACAAGATTCGTTATCTCACTTAATTCTTTCAATTTATAGAAAATAGTTTATAAATATATGTTAACTTATTAAATGACGTAATAAATATAATAAATATAAATATAATTAATAAATATATAATAAATGAACAATCTATCAGTACTATTTTTGGGATCTATCATATTATTTAGGATACATCAAACATCAAATCGTATAAATTATTTGTCAAATATTTTATTCTTTTTTTATTCGTTCACAAATTAACAAATTATATGATACATTTCTTATTTATGTCCTGCAAAAAAATATTGAGTTTTAAATTATTTTT
>QKQZ01018683.1:0-25512 GCA_003595255.1 Solenopsis fugax
ATAAGCGTTCGAAGCTTCATATAGGGTCTCTCTGACCCACTTACGTGTTTAAGGGTTAAGCGACCGTTTACCTAAATCGTACTTTTTACATGTTGCAAAAAGTTATAATAAATTTGTTATTGATGAAAGATTAACATTGTAATAAAAGATATCTGAAACATCAAGCTATACTTTTCAATGTTTATTTGTGTATTCAAATGGAAAATATGATAAAAAATAACTGGTACGCATTCAGCAATTCTTAAATAGATATTTTAAAAATTGTAAATAATAATGTCAATATATGCAAAGCGTTCAAAAGTTATTTTCTAAATCGAAATCAGTGTATTATCATTTCCATTTAAATTGTTCATTATTTTAAAAAATATAAATTTGTTTTATTCTAATTTAATTCATCTATTATCTTTCTGTTATGTCACAACCGCAAATATATGAAATATATTTCATATAAATATTTCACAGAAATACGCTTGAAATGAATATGTGCTAACGATTCATAATGTCAGTAAGCAAAACTAAGAAGATACAGAGTATGTGAAATCAGTGTTAATCCCACGTTACAGCGACCGTCTGAAAAGGTCGATTATTCGCAGAGTAAGAAGCGTTTATCTGGTTGCGAAGACGAAAAACGCGCTCGCACGAATTCGCTCGGTCGTTATCGCGTCTCTCTGTTTTGCGCTTTCACACGCTCCGTCCCGTACCGTTCACGCCGAGATCGTTAACCCTAATGGCATTCTCTCAGCGGGTTGCGTACAGAGACTTTGGGACGCGCGATTTTCCGGGAAGCTCTTTTTCATCGAGTTTATCGGCGCGGCGATGCGCGTCGTGACCTTCCTTTCTCGCGTGAGTCCCGTCAACGCGCGATTCAACCGATCCGGACTGCCGAGATGGGAAGACTCTTTCAATTTTCTAACGTTCCTCGCATTTGCATTCATATCTTCCGGCTGTAAAACGTGCGCGAATGTACCTCGCATATCTGCATAACACACAGCCTGGTAACGTTCTATTCTAGATTCATAACTATTAATACTAATGTCAGCGCGCGCGCGCGCGTGCTGTCCGAGGTAGGACCAGGTTCTTGGCCGACGTTGACCACTTCTACCTCTCATCAATGGCGCATTCAGACACATGCAAACGCGAATTTATCAACGGGAATGAGCTACCGCGCCGACTGTCGTTTCGTAGTCGTCAGGTTGCGTTCAGCGTGCCGTTCAAGACACGCTCGCGGTACCGCCGTGAAATATCCCCTAAATAAATTAGCATTGCGATTAAACGTAGATAAGCACAAAATTTCGGAAATAGTTCATTTTTACGCAAGATTGTACGTTCCATTAAAGATGTTTTGACTATACGATACGAACTAAAAGTTATCGAAATTTAAAAACTAAAGACTTTCCTAGGTTTATATTTTTTTTTTCTTAATCAACTACAAAATATTTAATGCTACTTCCCCATCAAATTTGCAAATAAATACTATAAAACGCGATTTTACATTAGAATAAAAAATAAACAAAAAAATTAAATAACTTTTAAATTTATAAGTAAATTGTGTTCAAATTTTACACAGATACTCAAACATAATTACTAGAATATTCAAAATAAAATTTTTATATTTTTGAGATATGACCCATACATCTTTAAAAAAAATATACGTATAATTAAATAATTATTTTAGTATCATTTCTTATATCTAAGTAAATATTAACAGATGTAAAATAATTTCTTTACAAACTTATGAAATTTCTTTACGAATATTTCTTTCAATCAAGCAAATGTGACAGTAAATATATTTATTTAATAATAAACATTTTTTAGTGTGCGATTAACTGTTTTGCCTGTCTATATTCAATCTGTAACTGTAATTCATCTTGAAATTTCCTAATTCAAACTAATTTGAAATAAAATCTCAGCAGCACACCACGCGCGCCTATAAAAATGCGATTATTGACACGTAGAAATCTCGTGGAGATCAAAACGCGACGTTACGTCAAGTAATAAAACAATATATGTATGTGCATCCTTTGTGGTCGTGAGACAGTAAGAAGGTATTTGGAACACGTTGTGTACCCGATGATTCATATTTCAATTTTCTTGCCGCCAGTTCCCAGATAGCAGACAAGTCTGCGATTATTCTAATCACGTGACGCTTCGTATAAATTATCTTATCTCAATGCATACACCTCCCGCGATAATGGCATTGCTGAATGCTCAGTGCGCGATTTCTTATGGGCAGAAAAAGGATTTTCAATTTGTTCGGACAGTATCGATCACTTACACGAGTTTAGCGACTGTATGTGTTAGTGGATTACGTTGACACGTGCAACAAAGACTGGCATACAATATTGCATAGATTACCGAGTTTAAAAGCAACGCGCAATGCGACGGATTACATTTTTTAAACACCGTACGAATTATAAACAAGCATCAAGGATAATTGTGGTGAAAGGGAGAAGTTCCAAGAGAGGAGAGCGTGATAACTTGCGCCCTGGCAAATTTTTCATTATCTCGCGCCATATAATCTATTTATGAAAAAGATTTAGAGTCAGAACGTGCGACCCAGGCAGTCCGAATTCATTATTCCTTTAAAAATATTAACTTCGCTAAGTCCACCATTTTCTGGGGGAAAGACAAACCTATGCGAAGGAGTGATAAAAGTTTTGTATCGGCGTGTGTAGACAAGTCACGCTTCTTTTCACCAAAGTTACGCAAAATTTTCGTATATCGGTTTCTATTAGATAATGCATGTTCAGATAGCTTATTATATAATTATTTTCCCAATTTACAAATTGAATATGAATGCATTCGCAACTTTGCAATTAATAAAATCCATTCATTATCCTTTGACAGTTGCAATATTATAATTACGTGTCACCTAGATTTTGAAATTGGAATATCTTCACCAATATAACATATGTTTTTGTCGAATTCCGACAAATATACCCCTAAAATGTTCCCAGACACAATCAATATATCGCCAAAGTTCAAATTTTCTAAAGTCATTTCGAACATCGCATCTGTCTCGAACGATTCATTTGAGAAGTCATTTTTGGTCTTATATATAATCTTGTATGATATAATCTTATTTTGTATTCTTAACCCGAGAAAGAGCGTCTCCATATTCTTGTCAAAGAAAATTTGACTTTAAACTGAAGAAAGCATCTACATATCTCTAAATGTCTCTACCATTCCAAGGGCATATTATATAAATACATATAATATAATAAATCGTAATTACATATCTGCAATGACGAAATTTGTGATAAACAATTTTTTCTTTTAGGAGACATTAACGTCATTACTTTCAATAAAGTCATCATTGGACATTTTCTCTTTCGACATTTAAATCCATGTACGCATGTAAAATTTCAGTGACGATTATTTGAAAGTTTCTCGCCCGATGAGAAATAATTAACTGAATTAAATAATCGTCGTTGCACTTCATTTCCAAGTCATATTTCAAGCGCGATACATGTTTGTCGCTGTGCGTTGCTACGCCTGTCGCAATTAAATTTACGCCATTCTAAGAATAACTGTCGTTGAAAATAGACTCCTGTTGTCATTGCTGTGCTCGATATACTTTGCGCCCGTAATCAGATTCGAATCAAATTGAGTTGCGCTAGTCGATGAAAGGCTACAAATTATATCTAAAGCTGTTTACATAGCTTCTTTATATCATTAACTTTCGTTGCTTATTAAAATTGAATTGAAATCGCGTTTACCTAATATTGCACAATAAAGAACATGACTTAATATCAAAGTAATATTGTATGCAGAATTATGGTTCAAATTTCACAAATTGTCACCATTAAACTTTTTCAGTTTATAAAAACGCGTCAAATATATAATTAGGTATTTGAAAATAATTTTATCAACGGATGAAAATTTTTGAGAAATAATTTTGCTTAGTATGTTTCTTAATTTTTCTACGTAAAATATCTCCGAGAAAAAAAGAGAACTTTAAAATTCTATGTTGTCTATAAAATCTATGTAAATTTTAAATAAATATAAACTTTATTATGAAAATAAAACAGTTTTGATTCACAGAGTATTCTTCAGCCGTTAATAAATAAATAAATAAAAATGTGAAATTTAATATTGTGAAAAGTTAAACCAGGCTGACGGTGGATAAGCGAAAATATAAAACAAAAAAAGGTTACAAAAACCATGTCGAAATATATACATTATTACAAGTTCTAATAAATAATTAAAAAACGAATAAAATTGTCAAGTGTGTAAAATTAAGATAAAGTAAGACAGCTATTGCACGTTTGCTCTTGTATTAAAAATTGTAATCCATTTTTCATGAGAAATGATCTCATCTCGGACAGTAAAATTGTTTAAAATTTGTTAGTAGCCAACTTCTCAAATCCAGGATATAAAAAGTAAAACGGTTAAAATTAGCTATATAAAAAAAGTAGTCAACTGCTGGCGGAAACATGCAGTTGAAGAGTGAAAGTATAAAAAAGATATAAAATAGAACGATTATATTAGACATGATTAACAATTATTTCCGATAAAATTTACATAAAATATAATGAAAAAAATAATGTGCACATCCCCAAAACGAGCTTCTGCTTCGCAAGAACGAGTTGTGAATTTATATTCATTGATAAAATGTGAGCTTTATAAAATCTCAAATTTTGACATTATTTCTAAAAATTAATCTCGCTACGTGCACTAAATGTTATAATTATTTTTCATACCTTAATTTATTTAAATTCATCAATTTACAAGATAAAGTTTATAGGGACATATTGATAACTGTGCACAATTTTGTAAAACGTGATAATAAATTTATTGCATACATATATAGACTGAAGCATTTGCCAATGCAAATTAAGTGACATGACCGTGTAAATAAATAATCTCGATGAGAAATCACTACATACTAATTCTTGGTACGGTCATGGTTTGCAGAAGCTACCGAAAAGCTACAGCAAAGCAAAATACTAATGCTGCTAAGAATGGAGCATACAGTAAATCTGTCTCATCGTTTGGCACGTTCGTGCCTATCTTCTCGAGTGAATGATTTACTTATCGATTATGCGCGGGCTATGCGCGACACATCAAGATTTACGTCCACAAATGACCGCACTACCTCTTCGCGATTCAGTTATACAATATGCATTACATATTTATATCTCTAATATTTATATCAGAATCGTTATCGAAGACACACATAGTATATATAACACAAACAAGCTATTCTTCATGTTTCATTGAATATTTTTACTAACGTCAGTTATATAAACGTGTAAGCAGATCTATTTCCAGCAATGCTTTTGCAAAGAACTGAATTATTATCAGTAAACTAAATACGATAATAATTGCGTCAACAACTTGCAACGATTTTGCAGAATACTCGAGGCTCTTGGCAAGCGCTAACAGTAATAAATTAATACACTAATAAAATCATATATACGATCAAAATAACACCGAAACGTGGTACTCTCTAAATTGTCAATTTTAAAAATATATAAAGGCTATAAGAGTAAAACGCGATTGTTGTTGCGCACAGTTTAAAAATTATTTATTTACTTCTCTTTCGTATTGTAAGACTTCTCTGCATGTGAGAACTAAATAAATAATTTTTAAACTGTGCGCAACAACAACCGCGTTTTACTCTCATATATACGAGTTTGTGTAATGTATGTGCATGGAAAAGTTTATAGGTAAGTCTACAATTTGCGAATATACAGGTCATAGTTAAAATATACTTTGAATATTGTAAACTTAGTCATCCTTTTTGTTGTTTTACTAAATATACCTGTTCACTTATTCTCGTCTTATAGAACAAGATACGATAAATAAAATATCGCCGAGAAAAAAAATAACGCTGAAGTTAATCCAAAAAAAGCTTGAAAAACTTTTTCTTAGAATATAGTTAGACGTTATTTGATCATTCATTTCGTTATAATTTAACGGCTTGCATATTCTATTATTGTGTCGTAAAACTGGGAATGCCCTTTTCTGTATGCATATGAATAGAAAAATGTAGTCGATGCGTTTCGCGATATTTACAATCATCATTTTATAATACAAATATGCATATAGTTCTTTCCTGAGACATCTTGATCACCCCGGATTAACTCCAGGCGTGGCAAGACGAGGCTGCCGAAAAATCGAAGACGGCAACGAAGGAGCGGAGCAGAGAGTATACGGTGACAGCACGCTTTCGCTTCGCGCGCGCGTTCCGCGCGGAGTGCAAAGAGCAACTATTCCCGTGAACGCGACGCATCGAGCGAGAGGCCGCGAGTAAGAGGAAGAGAAAACGCGACGCGCGCGGCAATGTCCACTATTTGCGAGCCGTTCCTCCGATTTCCTGAAATAGGAGCAAAATGGAGCAAAGTCGACGGCGCGACTCAGCTCGGCTCGGCTCGGCTCGGCCGGGACTCGAGTATATCGATGTCGTACACAGCCGAGCGGTAAATCCATCGCGCCGTTCGGTATGTAAATCGCTTATCGCTCCTAGTGGACCACTCGGTATAATTAGGTAGGTAGGTAGGTAGCTGGGGTAAGTAAGTATAGGTAGATAGGAATGGCATATATACATATATATATATGTATATATATATTTATACATATATATATATGCGCGTCGAGCATGTATCTGCACGTCTAATGGCGAGGAGGACGAGAGCGAGGCAGCCTCGCGGAATTAGGCTCTTCCGTTGTTTCTATTACAAAATAGATGGCACGATATTGCGAGGCAACGTCGTCGCGCGGCTAATCTCCGTTTTTTCCACCGGAAGGTAGCGTAACCGCGCGAATGAGCTCCGCGACTCGCGAAAACGATCGCGAGGAAGAAACGCGAAACGAAAGAACGGTCCAACATAATCTTTCTTCATTGATTGTGTTGATTTCAATACTATCAGTCTTCCAATATAACGTCATCTTTTAATGATCCCGACGTTAAATTTATTATTTATTATAGGACTTTTGAAAATAGCATAAAATGAATAAGTTCCTAGGCAGCATGTTTATTCACAATCAGGACATAAGACATCTCAAAGACATCTTAAAGATGATTCAAGATATTTTATGATATAATGCCTAACAGATTTAAAAAAAAAAAAAACATCTTGAAGACATTTTATGTCCTGATTTTGGACATGATTGCAATTTGGGTTTTTGCTAGATTATATAAAGGATTTAATTGAAAAATACATTTCTATAGAAGTCATATATCTGAAATGTGTACCAAATTGATCATCTGTTCATTTTCGTAGAATTTTCTTCATTAGGATTCTCTTAATATTGCAGAATGGATATGTATTACATTTTTCATGTCGAGCATAACTCTTTTGTTTTCTTAGTATCTGGATATTAATATTTCTTTGCGATATCCCTTGTAACAATTTTTTGTGATTTTGAGAATTCTCTGTCAACCACTTGTGTAACAGCTACAACTAACATACGAGTAGACACGTAACTCGAGATGAAGTCGAACAAGTCAATGTCAACGTGATTAATTTACTTACCAACGTGATCCATTGAAATCACAATTTGATAGTTCTATTTTTTCTCTTTCATGCAAGTATACTTTATTTAACTCTCCGTAAGATATCATGTGATCAATTTGTCGACTACGGATTGTTTTTGCGACGCAAATTGTGTTTGCGAAACAGTTGTAGATAAATTGTCGGATGTTATCGGCATTGGATCAAAGCATGACGATAAGATTTGAATTTAGAAATACCTTGAAGTTTATTCGGAACAAAAGTTCGCAAACTAATGCATAACATAGTGATTTATTGTGTAGAAAAAATTCAAATGTTTCTCGAATTTTATATGTATTAGACAATTATATCTTATTGACTGATGCTTGATAAGAAATTTATGTATCGCAATGAAACTACAATTTGTTGCGTATTACATGAGAAAAGTATACAATTCATTAGCTTTGAGTAATAAAACATTTAATAAGATATCAGTGAGAAAAAAGTTAAAATAACTCTATGATGCTGCTTTGAATTATCATCCAAGTAATTATTCAAGTTTAGTATAGTTTCTGTTGCTATAAAATAAAATACTAACTGTAAAAATAAAATTTTAATACCTTAAAATAACATTTAACACTTCGTACAGACATTAGAGTCTGTAAATCCGCGCATTTTTTTCTTTGAAATATCTTTTCAGTTATAATTAGTTATAACATTATTGTATAATTTTTGTAAAAATAATACAACAATACAAATACTTTATAGAAATAAAGTATAAGAGTCACTTAATGATTCTTTATATATTTCTAAAAATGATGAAAATTAACGACACGAACAATCTATAAAAAGGTATGTACTAAGTGTTAATAAGGTTTTGTTTACATTAAAATAGTGTTAATTCAGTTAGTCTAACATCTTGTAATTTATACAGTAGAAAAATTTTTTTAATTTTGTAAGTGAATCTTCATCTGGAGTAGTATTAATGTAAGAAAAATATGAGTAGCATTTTAGGATTAAAAATATATTAATATGAACTTTGTAGTTTCACATTGACGAATCATAAATATATTCGTATAATAAATACATTATTAACTTGATGTAATTAAGAGCAAGAGCAGAAAAGACAGGTAAATAAAAAATTGAATTTGATGCGAAAAATCTCGATGTGATGACGCAAATTATGTAATATCCGTCACACACACAATTTCAAATTATTAAAAATTATTTTTCCAACAGTAATAAACTCTACTTCGAAAAGTGTCACGTGTGCGAAGTGAAGAGTGCACGTATGTGAAGAGGAACGGGTCATGAGAGGAAAGACACGAGAAAGAGGAGGGAGTGCTCTTACGTGCTGAGTGTTCCGAGTGCATGCTCACCTAGTTACAGCAGTGTTTCTACTCTGCCCATATTTCGCTTCGACTCAAAATTTAAGGGTGCCGCGAGAAACATTTCGCCCGAACGACGTGTTTTCGATTGGACTGCCAGAGCTCACATTTTCCGTATCGGGAAATTCTCTCGCGGCTATTCGTTGGCGAGAAAAGAAGACTTTCTCAAATTGAGACCGGGAGAGTGCTTTTAACGGTCTCGGAATGCCGCCAAGCCAGCCAGTTTTAGGTGTCAAATTATTGACTGAGGTATCACGATAATTAGCGACGGTGATTATCGGGACGTCACAAAGTTAGCTTAAACGTTCCCGATGGATCCCCTTAATCGATTGTAATTAGTAAATGCGCGCTTGCATACGTTAATCCGTCGTGTGTCACACGGACATAGTTAATGACACCGGGTGAGTGCAACGAATGTCATCCTCCGCAGCCCCATGCGCTCGCCGTCGTTCCGCGATGCAGGCCGGTCACGTGACCGACAGGAAGCTACCAATCGTCTTGTGTGATTATCCCGGTGCCCCTGCCCCGCGTGTCGTACATACATCGTACGTGTGCGTCAGCTCAGGCATCAGGGACGGCGTTAAGTAGGATTCACCAGCGAAGCAACTACATCATGCTTATATGTGTTCCCCCGCGTGTGTATTCGCGGATTTATCTGTGCACGTGTTATATAGCATTGTCCAGGAATCGGACAGATCAGACGTGAATCGGAGGAGATGGCTAGATTAATTCGGTGGACCGTCTTGATCACCGTGATCATGATGGCCCATCATTGATCGATGAGCGATGATTGGCGCTGTAATGTAACAGGCATACGGATCGATCGAATTTACAATTGTGCGACAAATAGTATAATTAATGTGGTTATTACGCTTCCTTAGAAATTTCGAGTTTAATGATTCTTTTCAAAAAAAGATTGTTTTCACCAATTTGAATCCAAAAATTTGATAAATCAATGTGTTTTCCACTATTTCACTTGCTAGCGTTTTTCTAATCAAATCCCTTCAATCAAATCAGATTGTGGAAAATACCGAAAGTTTTATATTAATAACTTTTTATCTACTTTTTATATATAGACTTTTGCAAGCGCAAAAGTATGTATATGTAACTTTGAAGAAATCAGGATCAATAAGTCATGAAAATGCATCGCGATTAACCAAGTGGATCGTATCAGATTTCGCGTCCCCGCATCAATGTACGCATCAGAGACTCGCCGAACGGACGGCAGATTCTGAACGACGCTGTATACGCACTCGCACGCACGGAGAGCATCGAGTCCAGTAAACCGCGCTACACATTATCATAAATGCCCGCGCCGGGCCCGTCCCACGCGTAAATCTGTTTCGCAAATTGCGAGAGTGGGATTATGTCATCTTTCCCCTCCCGCTCGCTCCCCCGCGACCGCTCGTGCACTCCTCCACGATGCGTTCGCCTCGTTTCCACGGAGCGGAGCGCGCGATCAGATCGCGCTCGTTCTTCCCTTCTTCCTCACGAGCGGCTGGAGTGACGTTTCCGGGTACACTTGTACGCTTTTTCACGAAGACGCGAACAGTACGTTAACCTTCACAAAATTCCTCTAACGCTACACCTAGCGAAACTGACGATTTAGAAGATGTAGATAAGATTAGGCGTTTTTTTTTTTTTTTTTNTTCAAGATAAAAAAATGCTTTTCGAGGATAAAGGATAAATATTTTAACTGGAAGTAAATCGATGCTCACAGGGGACTTTACAATGAGTTTCCGAACTAAACAGAAATGAGTCGTGCAAATATATACTCGGCGACACAATATACACATGGGGAATACTTATCTTGAACAAAACAATATTGCGCAAACAATAATGAGCGCAGATAAGAGCGCAATACAAATGATGACTTCTTTTTCTGCGACTCAACAAGCAATGAATTATTTTTCATCGAATGCTACTTTGATTTCACATTGCAAAATAACAGGCATAATTTAGCATTGATTACCTATAAATTTTAAATATAATCCTACATTGTTATCTAATTCTGTGTAAATCTTTTGTCCGATAGAGGTTTCGTTGTATATAACAGATTCATTTGTCAAATCAATAAATTATAAAAATAAATTTTCAATAATGTTGTTTCAAATTGAACATTTTTTGATTGTGGATATATTATTTCTTTAGACATGTTTTTAAATAAATATGGTAATAGCACCTTGCGTTTTCTACAGATAATATTGAAGAGCAGAAAATCGTTAAAATAATGGAAAATTGCGATACAATGCAAACATTTTATAAGCAGCATATGTATCATAAATAAAACTGTTTACAAAATATGAAATCTGAATTAAACAAGTTAAGTGATAAAATGCTATCGTGCATCTTTAGCAAAGTGAAATGAAAATTTTGGAAAAGTTTATGCTCAATGAACAAACCTTGGTAGACCTTTTATTTCATAAATTAGGAATTTTTATGCCGCCTTCGCGCCAACCGATGAAGAAACACATTTTTGAGTCTTGATCGATCACAGGTACGAACACAAGGATGTAGAACATTGGCGATCCATGAAACGTCGCTCGCAGATTTCTTGCTCGCGTTCAGCGAAATTTTTCGCGTTTATATTAAAATAAATATGTAGTAAATTTTAAAATCCATTAAAATATTGCGATAAAAACAGGCGTTCACAAATATCAATTCCGAGTTACACGTAAATCGTTATTATCGTCAAGAAATCGTAAATGATCCAGGGAATATTTCATTGAGGTCAACGCGTCTCTGAGACAACGATTATGTCGTAGACGGTAATGTATCGAGTCATAAAATAAGTGATGCGTGTCTGATGCGATTGCAAGATGCAAATGAGATACACTTTCCAGAAGACGGTCGGAAATTTACACAGTAGTTTAGTCCGTCGGTGGGAGACTTGACACGCGGGAACAAAGCAGACTCGAACGTGTATCACAAACAGTGTGCTCTCCACGGACTTCTGAGATCTCTTTCTACCGCGACTGGCAGACGGTGTCGACAAACTGATAAGACCGCTCGAGCTTCGAGGAATTTAAAGTAAACCGCGTGGGTATTGCGAATGGGCTTCTATTTCGCGATTGGATACAACGGTTTTATATGGCGTGCGCGCGCGCTTACAAAATGCACGCGAATAAGCGTAAGCCCGTGGCCGTCTTATTTGCCGGACTACTGACGTAAAATTTTGACGAGTGTCAGGTATATGTGGCTGCGTGACGAAACGTAAACACGAATAATCTCAATACGATATGATAGAAGCATTCGATTTATGTTTAAACCGTTTCTACTTGCACTTGTATGTTTTTCTTAGAAAAAAAGGTAATTTTTTAAAATTATTTCTGAGAACTGCAGTATACGATTTTGCAATTAAAAAGCTATTTTAATCAGAGCCTATTGCTAAAAATAATATTATATCAGTGTGATATAAGTCGAAATGATGTAATCTTGATAATATAATCTAACTGCGCGCGCGGGTAGAGTATTTACATTTGAATTGTAAATAAATAATCAGTAAACATCTCCCCGATAAACAATTTCCGGCCATCGAATTATCTTAAGTCCACAGAGCAATGATTAATATCTGTTTTGGTTAAAAAATCATCATTTTTGTGGTATTGTAATTATATGATAAGACCAACTAATATAATTGCACAAGAATACTAGTTTTGTATGTAATGCGTTCTTCTGCGAAAACAGTTGAAAGATAAGAATGCTAAATGGTAAGAATATCTTGTAACTTTGTTATTTATTTACTCGTTTATTGAACATTCTCTTATCGCCATATATCAAGCTGCATCAAATTGATGTTGTCATTTATTTGGATTGCTGATACGATTAAGTTCTAATGCGGACACGCTTCTTTTTTTATCTGCCGATAAAAAGTAATATACGATAATCATGTCGCGCAATAAATGTATAGAAAAAACAATCCCTTTTAATTTTATACTTTTGTTTAACTAGATTGTATTTTCTATATCGTGAATCCCCGTAAACGCGCACTTTTGACAGTATTATTATATTAGAATTTATCAGCAAAAATTACATGTGTGTGTCTGTCTGTCTGTCTGTGTGTGTGTGTGTGTATGTGTGTGTGTGTGTGTGTAGAATTAAATAAGCCAAATGCTAAAACTTGGTTGGTATATAAAGTGTTAAGAAATTTTAAATGAGATTTAAAATAATAAGTTAACAAAAATATACTGATATATTAAAAACATATATTATAATTAAAATTTCTCTTTTCATTTCTCTCATTAAAAATAAAAAAAATAATTATTGCAAAATAATTTTATGCAATAAACATAACGTTGATGTTTCAGTATGTAGAGGTTTTACTTAAACATAATATGTGATTGATTTTTCATCTAAAGTTCATGACTCATATAAATTTTCAAAGAGTAAATAAAAAATGAAATTTACAGCCGAGTTTAACATTAAAAATACACTTGCACGCAAAAACAACTCTTTGTTAGCTTCCTAACTCGTTTAAATTAAATTTAGGCTACGATGACTGGCGTGTTGCATAACCAGTTACTCATGACAATCTATTCAAAAAAAGAGCCGAGAGGTAAAAACAGAATTTTTCTTTCCAAGAATTCGCCGCTAAAAGATGACAGGTGACCGACGTGCAGACACAAACAATCTTTATAAATAAGCAACAAATAACGGATGGATATAAATCATTGGATTGTACTGAAACTTGATAATTTATATACCGCTCTATATTTATGCAATTCTTAATTTAAGACATAGTATTCTTAGCATATTATGCTTAACATAGAAATTTCCTTTAAAAAACTTACTTGAAAGATTTTAATTTTTTTTCATTTTCTAAAACTTTATACTTATAAGAGATTTAAAAAAGAAAAAGAGATTCCATTTTGAAAAATAACACGTTTATATATTGCTAAATCCTCAGATGTTTTCTACTATACATGCTATTTATTTCTGCTTCAGTAATCAATAGTGCTGCATTCATTATAATAATAAATTCTGTTGCTAAAACAGAAATAAAAAAAAACACATCTATATACACATCTTATGTTGTTCAATGATATAACGGTAATGATGAGAGCATATCTCCATTTTAGCAACGTCTGGTTTAATAATGTCACGTTCAATATGTTAATGTCATATGTGGCTAAGGCTAAAGCACAACACAAATAGGATACGATATTGCTTTCGCTTCAGCAACATGTAACATATTAATCACGTCGTACTTTAGCTGCTATTTTTTTACCCATCTACCGAATTTCTGTCAATTAACTCTTAAGTATTACAATTTAATAATTATGTGAAAGAAATTTTTAGAAAACAGTACTTTTTTCCGTATACAGCTCCTATGATATAAATTAGATCCATTTACTAGTAGAATCCAATATTCGAATTAGATGATACAGTTTGAATATTTTTATTCGAAAAATTATTTCTTTTTGGATGAAGAAAATCTCATGATTGATGCCAATAATCCTGCGAGAAGATTATCTGTAATAACGACATTATTTAAAGTTTTCAGGATAAGAGGGAGGGAGAGGAGATAGTATAAGAGATGCTTGTAAGCATCAAAATTATTAAATTGATTAGCAATTTAATTTTCATCATACTACATTTGTGGGTTCTTCTTAAAAGCTGTGTTTCAAGTCCGGTTAAGTATGCGGCGTGTAGTTTGAGGAATCTTGTGAATGTAAATTCACCTAGAAAATTATTGAGACTTGTTTTCGACCGGTATAGCCGTTCTCATTTATTTAAATGGAATGATAAGACCTATTGCCGTTCCGTTCAATATAATTATGCAACCACGCATACAGCGTTTACAAATGAATACATTCGAAACTGCCGCGATGGCGCGGGCGTTTACACGAAAGAGCATTCACTTCGTAACGAATAAAGAGCCCAGCTTTATTCGGAATCCTCCGCGTTTCTCTAGGCGTGACTTCGTCGAACTTGCGCCATCGTTTCGAATGGGCAAAGTTAGATGGGATGATTATCGTAGGAAAATAAAAAAAAAGGGAGAAAAGAGAAAAAGCACGCGTAGGGGAAAGGCGGGAGAGCGCGAAAGGAGGGCGGAGTGAAAAAAAAAAAAAGAGAAACGATCGGTGTATGACGATAGCGGTGCATTCGTGCAGAAACGATGAAACTAGGCACGGGATGCGGGAAGAGGAGGGTGACGATCTCGCGTGTGCAACAGCGACACACGTGTGCACCGATGCACACACATATCCCCATACGCCCTTTCCCTTCACCTCCACGCATGCGAATGCCTCCCTTTATGTTCCTCATCCTTCACGCGCGAGCTTTCGCCGTTGTGTACGAATCCGCGCGGTAATTGATTCATGATGGAACCGCGAATTCAAACACGGCCGAGCTGCATTTTGATATGCCGTCGGTACCAGGGCGCGCGGCGGCCTGCAGCGTCTCTCCATTATGCCGGTGACGTTGCAACGAGGTGCATCGAGAAGCGCGACCAATGCGGAACGAGTGCGTAATGATCGGCTGTTTCAATAGCGGTATCAACACGACCGATTTTCCTATTCCAATGGAGCCTGAGAAAAGCACGCGGTGGTGCGGCGAGCGATACTGTAACAGTGTATTAGCGTCACTGTCGTAATAATGCAGGTATCAATGATACCGCGATTTCGGAAAGTCGACACAGATAAATTTTTATGAACAAATTTGTACTCTGTAAGGAAAAGGAGATAATGTGGCGACGTTCGCTATTTGTTACTAATTTGGATTATCGGATAAGATTAAGTCAGATAAAATTTACACTTTATTTCCTTAATGCATCACAAGAATGTTTCATATTTTTATAGACAGCTAATCAGATAAGAGTGATAACATTAAAAATTAAGAAAAGATGTGAAAGAATGTATATCGTTATATATATATATATATATCTATATCTTCTAAATTGTTACTGATATTTAACCCTTACGATACCATGCTCAAAACGGTGCCTCATCCCTATCATCCTGGGTATCTCGAATTTGTTCATTTTTTCACCTATTTAAAATGGTTCAAAAAATCTCTAAAAATTCACAAACTTTCAGCTTTCCAGAACAAATGTTGAAAAATCACTTTAGAAAATAATAAAATATATAAAATATATAATTTAATAACCGAAGTAACCATAAGTTGGATAAAAATAGCATTTGATTTAAAAAATTGTAATTTTTTTATAATAAATGAATGTAAAAAAATGACAAGTTTTTCAGTTTAGATATAAAGAATCGGTCGGACACGAAATATCCAGGATAGTAGGGAAAGGGTTAGATACAATTTTTGAACTTGAAAAAGTTAATCCTGAAGTCGTAACCAATTAAATTAAAATATCTGTATTAAAAAAACAGGAAAGGCAAATTATACGATAAACTTTTCAATTATTTTTATTCGTAAGAAAAATAACATTAATAAGACTATAGAACTCTTATCATTTCTCAAATCAAAATATAAATTAATCGTCTCGAATTAAAAAAATTTGATATTTATCATGAGGAATAACTCCTGAAGAATAGGCTTGAGAGCGTGGGATCGCTATCTCGGCTAGAAACTACAGAACACTTCACAAGATCCGTTTATTAGCACTTAGGGCGATATAGCCCGATTGCAGATGGTATTCGGCAGTGAAAACTGACCTACTCACGTCAGACCAATCCGACCATAAGGCAGGAGATACGGACGGTTATCGCAGTTTATGTTTCGCTGGCACATCGACCGATCCCTTTTACATACGTATCTTCATAGTAATTGGTACACAACGGGGCAGGGCGATTTCAGATACAAGTCATTTACATACGGGTCAAAACTCTCGCCCTCGTTTTTCCTCTCTTCATATTTATTCCTAGTAAGAATAGCATTTTGCAGCTATCATACAATATAAAATTGTATCGATCCGTAAAGTTCGTTCGTGTGACATGATTATAGATGAACGAATCTCGCATCTCGTTTCTATTCATAAATATTTTAATAGTATCTTATCGTTAATTTTAATTTACTGACATTAGACATGCACATGCATAAGTTACGATATATGAATGCCAATCCACTCAATAATTATAATACAAAATTATATTAAAAGATAAATTTTCCATCGGAATTTTGGCATTATTAATAAAATTAATAGAACTTTAGTTGCATCTGTCGTTATTACAGATTAATACAAATATGATACTATTATCTTCTATCAGTATTAAATACGTCGAATTAACGTGGAAAGTAACGTTGAAACGTTGCTAATGAAGTTTCCGTGTATTTTCAATCCGATATGGAATAGAGAGAAGCGTCTTTCGGTGTCCGATTCTCTTTTCGCTTAGCAAAGAGTCAACCAGCAGCGTTCCGTATTTTTGTCGTCGACGATGCGGCGCGCAAAAAATCGCTCGCAAGTCATTTAATAGCGCTCCTGGCGAATGCGTTCGGCCGCGTCTTCCGATAGTATACCGTTACACGAGATTACGGGTTTCCTTTCAGTAGAAAAGGACGACCGCCCTCGTCATTGTGCTCGGACGAACGAAAACGCGAAATCGCGACGTACAAAGCGCGTTTCACGTTCCCTGCGGGACGCCGGGAAAAGGGTTGCCGACTTTGTCGGCGCGGGGCGATCCGAGCGGGCAGCAGCGGCAGCCGGGGTTGGACTTAAAAAAAAAAGCCGATCATTCGGTTCTGCATTGGTCGCGCTTCCTCCTGATGCATCTCGTTTGCAATGCGCCCGTGCCATAATAGAAATCCCGGCGAGCGCTGGACATTGGAAGCGGGGCGGCATATTAAAACCTCCCATGTGTGTGTCCGCGTTCGCGGTCCCATCGTATATCAATTATTACGTAGTTTGTACACAAAGAGAGAACACAGACGATGCCCGAACGAAATATGAACCATCGGCGATATCCCGCGTCTTTTATTTTAAATGTCCATCTGACTATTTCATTCTGTCGATCAACTATCTCAAAAATTGATGCAATTTTACGATGCAGGAGCATATTGTATGTATCTCGAACAAAAGATTATACACAGAAAAAAATGACTATCGAATCAACAATTCATTGTTTCATATATAAGCAAGAATATAAAATCTTGGAAGAATTTGATAATCTTGATCAATAATTTGCTTACTTGAAGAAACAAAATTTCTTTATGTTGGCAAATTATGTCTTTTTGAGATTATAAATACTTCCAAGGAGATTTTATATTCTTGCTTATATATGAAACAATGAATTGTTGATTTGATACTAATTTTTTTTCTGTGTAACTATCAATAAAATAGATATAATTGATAAAATACAACTCCCCCAATTAACTGACAAATCCTTTCATATCGAATTACCATAAATATTGATAAGCATAAGACGAACATCGCGAGATTGATAATCCCAAGATATAGATGGGAATATCGGGCGATCTAGCTTTGCTCGGGATCGAAGCGAAATCTCGATTCGACCATTAGTGTCGTTGTCGAGCGGCCATAACAGTCTGTACCCTGTCACAATGAAGATTCACCAACGGCAGATACATCAGTTATTGACGTCACCATCGTCAAACGCGTAGCGGGTGCACGGGTTTGCGTGGACGGGTGTCTGTTTAACGCTAATCGCGGCGAAGAGACGAGCGCAGAACCATTATCGTGTTATAACGAGTCGCCGTACAAACTGCCGGTGCATCAGAATCACGGGATGATAATTTAATGTAACGACGCGAGTTAGTGCGCCGATCGCAAATGAGCCGGCCGTGTTGAGCGCGCACACGGGAACAGCTAGAGGGCACATTTGACACGGCACCGTCATGGATCGACGAATCATCGCCGCCGATGCCTGACAACATAACGGCCCGCCATTTCATTGTTATTATGTTTTTAACGCCGCGTATTAGACGCGATATTTTGAATGGGCCGAAACTATCTCGGCAACGGTTTGCACACGACGCCAACTTATTGATGACAGGATGAAGCAAGTGATAGCAAGTGATACGCCTCTCGATCATTTATAGCAGAATTTACAGACGTCGCAGACACCGTAAGGCAAGCAGCACGTATGTACATGTGTCCGCTTTTCTCCTCTACATTGCGCAATGCACTTTCTTCGAATTGTAAACGATTATTGATTAAGCTCAGCTATTGCTATCCAGCATTGATACCGTGATACGAAAATACCGTGATAATTTAAATTACTAATCTAGTCAAATGTGTCGATATTGGAAGCAGGATTCATAGGGCGACCCGATTCATAACGCGTCGCTAAAATTCGGTCACTCGCGAGAGAGCGTGTCGCGCTGGGTAGGCGGACATTCGCGAAATTGTCGCTGCGACCAAGAGAGAGAGAGAGAGAGAGAGAGAGAAAGGGGGCCATTATCGCGGCATGACGAGTCGAAGTACAAACCGGCGGCGCATCACAATCGCGGTGGATTGATAATCTAATGTAACGACGCGCGTTAGTGCGCCAATCGCAAATGAACGGCCCGGCGTTTTCCGTGTTAACGCGCCCGCGAGAACGGCCGCGGGGTATATTTGACACGGGACAGTCACGGATCGGCAAATCATCGAATCATCGGCGGTACGCGACAACGTAACAAGTCAACAGCCGGCCGTTATGTATATTGACGTATACTTGCCGCGGTTGCGGCGTCGATGTCTGTTTCTATTGACAAATACCCGTCGCGGGGGCGATGATGCATTGCCGTACACGCGCCGCCGGAATGACATGGAATGCATATTATCGCGACAAAATGAACCGGGTTATAGGAATTCGGCCGATTCGCATCGACGATGTCAATTTCGCGACAGCCACAACATATTTTGCGCCTGGCGTGCACTCCTCTTGTTCGCATCGCTGTATTCTAAAAGTCATATCCATTCTTCCGAATGTAAAAAAAAACGTTTCAAATATAACATTTTTCCGGGACATTTGATATATTTCCTCGCTAAGAAGGTGAGCAACGAATTCTGTGATTATGTTGCAACGATTTTGTTGGACATATTTTCGCTCAATCTTCATCAGAAGCTCTAACAAAGTAAAATCACGGGATAATCGCGAGCATAAGCATGATAAACCTTCACGAACATTACAATTTTGTCTTTAGAATGATTCTTCTGTCTGGCTTACCAGTAATATGTATTATAGTTGGGGTAGCACGCTATGATTAAGATCTTCGGGGTGAAAACAACGGACCTGCTGCGCGGCGTTAAAAAGGGAGCAGTAAGGTGTGGTAGGTCGGGAAGCAGTGGTCACGACATAGAATGTGTAACGATGGATATCTCATGCTAACATTGTACCTACTAACAGCTACGGATCTCTTTTCCTCTTTTTGGTTCTTTCGGTTAAAAAATTAAGTTACAAAAATCTCATTCTGATCTATACAGTCTCTTTCCAAATCGATTCTGATGTACACGAAAATAATTATCGTCGAATACGTTGCGTATAGGTCACAACTGTGAAAAGGGAATGTCGAAGATATAAAGCAGGAAACGAATTTGAGTACCCGATGTATGGTATCGTTGCGAACTAACTCGACAATACAATACGCCGTTATCAGCGCCGCTGCTCGGCGAGAAGGGTGCGGAGGGTTTCTGTCAAAAGAGAAATTAAAAGCGAGGAGAGACACGAGGTGGAATATCAACCGGGCCGAAGTGGTGGCGAAGTGGTCGCGACTGGCGGAAGCGGCGCGGCGGAGAAGCAGTCACGATACACAACGTGCAACAATGGAACCAATATCTGTTGTAGGAAGGTGGCATTCGTAATAGCCTGCACACTCCACGCGCGGGAAACAAATGTCGTGTCTATGCGTGACGAGCCTTATTGCGGCGTGAGGGGACGCCGCGCTGCGCCGCGGGTTCGCGAGCTGCGTGTTTATTGCTCGACCTGGTAATAATAACAGGTTATTATTCATTACTCCGGCACCGAACACACACGAACGTTGCGTTCACCTGCGCGCCTCGTTCGCCGCGATTCATTCTTCGCCGAGGCTCACCGCACAGAGAGTAACGATCCTTAAACAAGGCCCGTTAAAATGCAAATATTTCGTTTAAAAAGTTATTAACGAGCTACTTGCAATTAATGCGCCATGGAAGTATTGAAAGAACGATGACATAACATGGTCGAGTGTATCGCGTGACAGCGGCTAATATCTGCATTATCGAATGTGAAAACAAATATCACGGTGGTGAATGTAAAAAGAGCATTGCGCTGTGTGAATTCTAAGCGGAAAATTAATTCGTTCACATCGTTTTCTGCAGAACATTGTTACCACTGTTCGCCATATATAAATTAATTGAACTATACGTCTTTGTGATGCGTCGGAGAAGCCAACGCAAGCTTGTCTGTGAACAGCTACGTGAATATCTCCATCAGCCTTGCACCGTCACGTCTAAAGCGCATCGTCGCCGTATTTCCGCGAGATCGACGGTGAGACGAAGAGGGGAAAATAGAGGGAGAGAGAGAGAGAGAGAGAGAGAGATATGTCGAGGCCCGCGTCGCAAGGCCCGGGACATGAATAAGCCAACGGGCAAAGGTGTGGTTCCCAGGCGTCCGCGGTAGGAAATCGCTCACTGGGGAAGAAAGATGGAGAACAGAAGCCAGGAGCGAACCAAGACGTGATTAATATAAAAGTGGGCGGAGCCTGGCCTGGCCGGAAGTGGCCGAAGAGGGATGCTGTGCCGTGCCAAGCAAGCGCGAAAACGGGGGGGCTATGCCGCCGCAGCTGTGCTGGCTCTCGTTGCACTCCGTGTCCATGTATATGCACCGTGGATGTGTGCAACCGCGCGCTCGGCACGTACGTCTGAACTGGCGGCGGAGGAGGTGAGAAAATGGGCGAAGCCAAGGTGGCGGGGATGATGCGAAATATATATCACGATTGACGCGCACACCACCCTCTCTCTCCCCCGTGGTCGTCCCGACGCGACCATGAAGAAGGCGTGACACCCCAGGCCGGGTGTCATCAGCCGGCAAGAGCGACGCTCGATTCTCCAAGACGCCGATATCGCGCACAAAACACTACCCAACGACACAGAATCGATCAACCGGCTGCGTACGAACGGAGAACACGCGCGCAGGTATAGCGCCGGTCATCGCGCGTGGTTCGTCCGTCGGACGCTCGCCTCGACCGAAGGCTGCCGCCTGTCTCCGCTCCGTCTCGTCTCGTCTCCTGCACTCGCCACCAGGCTGATCTTTGAGAATTTTGAAGAAATCGACGGTCACCCGTGAAGGAAAGCCAGACAACCAGATGGCCGCGCCAGGCAATCCTCCGTTGCTAGAAGGGTGACAAAGAACGGGATGGTTCGGCTGATTGGCGAATATGGGATCGAAGAGATCCGGGGGGGCATACCGAGCTTTCGGAGACGCGGGGTGTAAGGGTTGACGCGCGGGGGTGGCCAACCCCACCTACTTCTTTAACGCCCCCAAGCAGGGTAGGACCGCCTCCGTCTCTGCTGTTCCACCTACTACACCACCCGGGACTTCTACAGTCTCGTAGACGAGCCACCCACACAAAGCCGCGACCGGGAGCACCCGACTATCTCTATCGGCTATACACTTCTAAAAAAATCACCCCTATTCCCAGGTAACATGGAGCGTTCCCCGATTGAAGCGTAACTGCCGTCACCCTTCGTCTCACCCTTTCGATTGCGCGACGATGCCATCTCTGATGTTTCGTCCGAAGGAGTGAAAGGATTCCACTGTTAAATTCAAAGGACCCCATTGTCATTGTAAATTCAAGTTCATTTTGCGAATGTTTCACGTTTTTCACAAAAGCCGCATCGACAATAGTACCACATTGTACCGGTAGAAAGCATATTACAAAGCAAGTAAATTATTTATATATAAGATTTTATGTCAAAAAAGAAGAATATCTTAACTGTTTCAGTATATTACTCCAAAAATTTATATCTAAAAAAATGGAATTGTGAAAAAATATAATATAAATATTTTTCGTGTTTTAAGATGATATGCAGAATGATAATATTAATTTTGCAAGTCTAAAATTTCATATGTTCATATTTTTGAAAACAATTTCTAAAATCGAATTTGAAAGTTTCTAATTTCAGCTATATGTATAATTTTGAAAATGGAAGCAGTGTAATCGTTGCTGAAAATATCAGCAAGTTCAACGCCATTTGTAATTCTCAAATGTTGATTTTAATGAACGTATTATTTAGATGGACATTTTAAATATTGATGCTAATTTTGTATGTTAATATCAATAAATTTTTATCATAACTAGAAAACGAATTTAATGGGGGGAAGGGGGATGGTATTAACGGTGATTGTTACTTCGATGTAAACAACATTTCAAAGTAACTGGAGCATAATTCACAAATGTGAGTAATGATCACTGATCTCTCCGTTTGATCACTTTGTTACTCGCGTGGTAGCAAAAGCCCCCGGTGAACGCTATGCAGACGTTGCGTGACAGACGATGAAACACGAAATAGGAATTTTTGTCAGGTTGTCAGAAGCGTTTTGAAACAAGTCGTTGGACTTCCTCAGCCAATGGCACGGTGATTCATACGATATTAGATTACTCTTAGACTCCAGGCAGCTTCAAAGGCGGCACACCTCTGCCAAGATTATTTTCGGAAAAATGCGCTTTCCATCGCAAAGATTTCTGTACCGAGGCAGGTACGTATTTAGTAACCCGAACGTAGTTAATCTTAGGCCGGTATAGTGAGATTTATTTGACCAACCATTCTGGTTGTCCGGCGCACCTATTTGTCTTGTCACGATCGTTAAAGTGTCATTTCCACGAATATCACCCCGGCCGATGGAGTGCAGGATCAATCAGGAAATCTCGGGGTAAGGAACATTTATCTGCATTATGGAAACGTCCTATTTAATTTGTTTAACATTACGAGATGGATGCGCTAAATCATCTCGTCTTGGCAACTCTTACTGGCGATAACGCGATAACGTTTCTATTTCCACGTCCACGATTTTGGCAACAGCGTATTGCCTCCGCTAATTACGAAAGGACTAAGGAAGCCATTAGTAAATAATATTTGTATGCAATTTCAAATCGTCGGATGACAGTAGATTAAATAAGAAACGATGGGTAAATGCGATTTTCTTGCGATAGTGATCGATTAGTGTAAAATTTGTACCGTACCATAATCTCCATTTACGTCCTTTCTATTTTCGCCACGACCTAAATTCGATTAAAGTAAATCACACGAAATATTCGTCGATTTCGCGCATCGTCCGCACTCTTATGTTTCTATTTAATCCGAATACTATATTTACAACGTAATTTATAAGATTAATAGTGACGAAATCGTACACGCTGGATGTTCCAAGCTTAGCGATAGCTTCGAACTTTGAAATACACAGCCATAGCGTAAATCCTAAAATGTACGAAAAGATAAAAATATCAAATTTCTCTATCAAATAGCGATAGCAATTATAAATGATTGAAATTAGCATTATTGCGACAAAAAAAACTCATGATCTGTGTCAATAATAGAAATGTAGCTAGTTAAAAAAAGAGAATGGAAAAAGGGGAAAACTCGGACGTTAAATTATACGTTTATATATGCAGTATTAAATTGTATACAAAAAAATTGTCGCGATTTAGAATCTATAATAGTGATGAAAAAGAGACAAAAAGCTACGCAAATTTAAAGTTATTCAAAATAAAAATCCGTCTAATAAAAAGAAAATTTCGCGATGAATGACTGAATGAATCTCAAATTCAGATAGATTAATAAATTAATCGTGAGACAAATAAAGATTTCACGTGATCAAAGCCAGAGTCAGATAGGAACAAAGAGTCGATAGCTAAACTACGAAAGCGCGCGTTAAACGTGTGAAGCGTTTAAAAGGAGTACTCCAAATTCTAGCAGCGGAGTGCGAAGGGGAGCGCCAGTGGCACGTGGCTGTCACCAGTGTCTGCAGCGCGATGCAAAGAGCGTCAGAAACGTACGAAGTTGGTGACAAAAAAAGTGACACAACTAGCAAAGCAAGCAAACGATTGAGTGGAAAATAAAAGAGAGAGAGAGAGAGAGAGAAAGCAAAATAGATAAAACACGAAAGAGAGAGAAAGACAGACAGACAGACAGAGAGAGAGAGAGAGGTAAAAACAGCAGAGGATATTTATGTGACGTTAGGTGCATTATGTGAATGAGCGTTCGCGCAGGCAGGCAGTTCAATCAGGCATCGGGTGACATAGGCAGTGCACTGGAGAAGTGTTGCAGGGTGAATAAGGCTACCTGGACGGGTCTCCAGCGTGGTTCCAGCATGTCCCGCTTCCTCCTCGTCGGTTCACTCGTGGCCGTCGGTTCCTCCGTCCTTCTTTACGTGATAGGATTGACAGAAAAGAATGGAAGGAAGATACGACGCTCCTTTTGGCTCTCTTTGGTGATTTCCTCTGTCCGTCGGGACGCAGCTCCTCCGTTTCTTTTCGTCTCTACCCTCTTTCCTCCCGCCCGCCCCCTTTCGGTCTCTCTGTCACCTCTACCCCTTTTCCGCCTCTCTCCTCCCTCTGTACCACTCTCTCTCNCTGTTTCTTTCTCTTTCCCTCTTCCTCCTCTCGCCCTCTCAGTCTTCCTTTTGCCCTTCTCGACTTCTCTAGCTCTCGCGCTTGCTACCTATCCACCTAACTGTCTACCTATCTATCTGTCTTTCTCTCGAAGCACCGCGTGCCGCGCGCGCCACGTGCACCGCCGCGACGTTAAAAGAACGATGCCGGATCGGACGCCGCCGTTGCCCCGATGAAAGGAGGCAACC